>MJUU01019854.1:31953-45115 GCA_002080025.1 Modiolus philippinarum
CTTCGGTATTCTACTGCCGTTGTTTGATTTAGTGCCTTAATTCAACCCATCTTTTGTAGCCAGATTTTGCTTTTAAAGGACGTAATTTTCAATTGTATCAACCAATACATAAAAATATTGTTTACTTCCACCAGAAGACATTTAGACGCATGATTTACAATTTGAAAGTTGTCCAGCTTTTCTCAATTATTGTGAAACAGACGATGTTTCTTTTTAAGTAAAGAAGTCTACTGACTGAATCCATACTGCTAATTTACATTATGTTCTGATTTAAGTTTACGTACATAGTGTATGTTAGTTTGTATCAGGTCTCGACTGGTTAGTGAACCAACCACAACCATCGTAGAAATATTGTTTCACACAACAACCTTGACCTGATAAAAACCCTCATACTAATACACTATACACCAGCAAACGAATGACGTAGCGAAGAGGTAGAAAGGGGGGTCTTGAATAAAAACTACAAAGCTCCACAATGCAATATCAACACCAATGCAGACAAATGGAGACTATACATCTAAGATAAAACAAAACAAATATGTAACAAAAGTAAAACATGCAAACTTGAAAAAAACGCCTCAAAATTAATGCACGAACAGTGCGAAAATCCACAAAATAAAGTCAAGGTATTATCACGTGCTAAGTAAGGGTAAGCATGGGCTGCTCCAGCATGTTACAATACTGCTGTGACAAATCCGGTATTAAATATAAGACGTTGTTTGTCAGTTAGATAATAAACTCTGGAACTCTACCGCAACTCTTCCGGTGCACCTGATATCACCCATGGTTTTATTGGGTCCGTGTTGTTCATGTTTTTCTTCATTTTTTCTGTTCCGTGCTCATGTTGTCATTTTCCTTGGATTATTGGTTTTAGACTGACGGTTCGGTTCACACTTACTTTGCAAAAAAATGTTACTTCTCATTCACGAAATACTATAAGTAGAAAGATTAAAACGATCTGTCAAAATACGGTGACAACAGTAAAACTACAGGTGTAATCGTTTTAAAAAGTGCTACCTTATTTTGTTGGAGACGTTTTTTAGACAATAATTTCACTCTGTTCACAAAATTGTTATACAAAAATAAGCAATGAAAGGATATGGAGTTCATTGATGAAGGATTGCCAACAAACAAAATTTAAACTGGAAAAATGGTCTTCAGATTACTTTCATCCGTTGCCCGACAAAAATGCTAGTGTCTCAAGGTAGAGGACGATTACAACATACAGACAAACACAGGACACTCATTAATTATATTGTAAGAAAAACTGGCATTATAAAATAGTGAGTTGTAGGCACTTTACCTTCTTTGGCTAGAATAACAGTTGGAAATCAACAAAATAAAAATTGATTGGTGTTCCATGGAACACTTGTGTCGCCTGTACTTTAAAAGAATCATTTTGGCTCAGTTAACCTCAAAAATCTGTATTATTAAACTTTTATGTATCAGGTGCATGTCTAGATCAGGAGAAAAAAAACATTTCCTGTAAATTTGTTTAAATTTATGAATTGTTATTTTGAAGGTCTTGCAGATTAACAAACCAAATTCAAATTTGAGCTATTTTGGCTCAGTGAACTATAAAATCTGTAAAATCAAAATTTTAATCATTAGGTGCACAATTAGATCAAGTGAACAACATATCCTGCAAGTTTGGTTGGAATATGACTTACAGTTTTGAAAGAGTTCAAGATTAACAAATCCAATACAAAATGAGCTATTTTTGGCTCATTAAACCTCTCAAATCAGTCAAATCAGATTCACAACAAAATCTGGTGAACAACATATGCTGCAAGTTTGGTTAGAATATGACTAATACTTTGCTGAAATTGCTGATTAACAAACCAAATTCCCAAATGAGCTATTTTGGCTCTCTGAACCTCTAAAATCTTTACATTTAAATTCTAAGTATCAGGCACACAATTAGATCAGGGGAACAACATATCCTGCAACTGTGGTTGAAAAATGGCTTTCAGTTTTGGAGGAGTTGTGGATTAAAAGATGGAGTTAGCAAATGAACTATTTTAGCTTGATAAACCTCTAAATTCTGTAAAATCAAAATTTAAAGTATCTGGTGCACAACTAGACAAGGTAAACACTATATCCTGAAAGTTTGGTTGGAATCGGAGTTGTAGTTTCGAAGTCATTGTGGATTAAAAAACCGACGGACGACGCAAAACGACGGATATTTATCCCTATGTGTCAACTCTGTCAACAGCAGGCGACACAATAAACTACAGCATTTGCAAGTATGATCGATATCCATATGAAAAATTCTCTCACGAACAAGTACACTACAACCAAAACATACATCTCTCGAACATAGAATCACTTTAAGGACTCAACACCACAGGAGATACAAACTGCAGTTTTGTTATCATTTCAACAGACTAGCTTGAACATTGAAGGGACGTTCTTGAGACAAAAATTTCGCTTTCTTCGCAAATTTATGTACATACTAGAGTGAAGTGTTAGTGAATGAACCAACTGCCAGAGGTATGGAAAGATTACCGATATTACTGCAAAAATGTTCAATCAAATTTGAAATCAAAATCATCACGCTTTCCGGAATGTTAACCAGGTATGATTCTAAAAGTGTTTTTCAATGGTCTTCTTTTTGAGTTTATGGTGAAAGTTATCCTTAAATTGAGAATATTTCAAGGAAATAACGAGTTTGTTATTTATATAACTGGTATGTATCACGTATAAAACAGGGATTATAGAAGAAATGTCGTGTATTTTCAGAAAGAATTCATCACATGAAATATTTTTATAACACGCAATGTCTATGACAAAAGTTTATGATCATTACATAACATGTTATACAAGTTTAACTTAATCCAGGTCAGAACATACATTTATTTGAGATTTATTCACATGAGAAAGGAATATTCACTGAAAAATGTTCAACACTGCAATTGTATTCTTTTCTTTACTATATATGATATATAAAAACGTATTTTCCTAAACGGTAGAATGTTATAATATTTAAGATAATATCATAACAAAACTAAAAAGGAATTAAACAAGGTTCTCATTTAATACTATTTTTTGTATCATAAATTGTCACAAAAAGGCAATGGAAGCGGAAATGTGTTGCCTTAAAACAACAAATCAATAGTTGAGGGGAAATTATGTTTTACAATTCTCAGGTATTTTTTTTTGTAATAATTTTCTCTTAAGTGATAATCATTGGTCATAAAAATTCATAAATTTTTCTTTAATTAATAGGATTGTAAAACAATACCAAGACAATTCCAAAAGTTATTTCATAAACCAAAATCGGTATTATTAAGCACAATATTTGAATCAATTTAAGCCAAAAAAACTGAACTCAATAAATTAAAGAATATTTAAGAACAAGTAAGAATAATTATGATAAAACGGGTTAAATGCTTTTTTCTCTTTTTTTATTATTATTATTTTTTTAATAATGTGCCGGTAAAGAAGGCAGACATTAAACGTTCACCTATTACTGTTGTTGCACAAGTCAAGAGCAAAACATTTAATTGGTACTGTATGGTAATATATTGACCTCCAATTCATTTAAACACATGAGTTATGAAAGGGATTTGAAATGAGATAGAGTGTAAAATATTTTCAATTCTAGTTTCAAATGTTCCAATCATTCTTTTCGGTATGATTACCTATTTATTTTTTTTAGAAAACATCTAATAAAACACCAAATGGAGCAAGATGCATAAACCTTCTCTAAGTTGAATAAACAATTCAGACGTATAACTTACACGTTCTTTTTCGAAGGCAAAATATTGAAAAATCTGTTCACTTGTTTTAAGCAGTTTTATTTGATAAAACAATAATTGTTTGTCATACTTCATATATTTTATCAGTGCGTCAATGTCGATATTAAAAAAAAACTTGAGTTTGAAAAGAGATGTCGGTTTCTTTAAACTTTGTTTTGTCTATGAACATAGTTATGTAATATATACCTATCTGTGTAACCATCTACATTTTTTCAAACAGTGAGGAAAACATAGAAATAGGTTCCTTAAAATACCAAAGGGTAAGTTCATCAATTGAAATACAAAATGACTGAGTTCAAAAAAATATCCAGCAAATCGAGTTTATTTGTTTTTTCTTAGTGTTTCCGAAGTTGTCGTTGTCCCTTGATTGTTATATTTTGGACAGGTGTTTCGGTTCTCACCTTCTTTACCTTTATATATATTTTTGGTTTTGTTTTTGCTCCAGTGTATTTTATTATTTCCATCATTTATTTTAAGTGAACATAATTGATATTGGACAGACACACAAAGTCAGGCTCGAGAAGCATTCTGAATAGAAGAACATGTGTTTTACATTCCGAGGTATAATTTATTTCTTATTTCCAACACAGTAATTTTGTTTTGATAATGACTAATGTAGTCCTTATAATAAAATTTAGCGCTGCCATAACATGTTATATCTAAAATTATTTGGCATTGCTGCACTGGGTTTATCTATGACGGTCATCAAAAAACTTGTGTTCTGTTCACACGTACAACGTTTATGATGTGAGCTTTGTATTGTCACTCTATAAGTATTGACAAACAAATCTGTTTTGAACAAATATTCTGTATATGAAATACATTTGTATTGTCACTATATAAGATTCAATAAACAAGTGTGGACACACAATTCTGTTTTGAAAATATACTCTTGAAAATATACTCTATTGTAATGTACATTTGTATTTTCACTCTATAAGATGAAATAATCAAGTATGGACACACAATCCTGTTTTGAAAATATAATATATTGTGATGTATATTTGTATTGTCACTCTATAAGATTAAATAATCAAGTATGGACACACAATCCTGTTTTGAAAATAAACTCTATTGTGATGTATATTTGTATTGTCACTCTATAAGATAAAATTATCAAGTATGGACACACAATCCTGTTTTGAAAATATACTCTTTTGTGATGCATATTTGTATTGTCATTCTATAAGATTCCATAAACAAGTGAGGACAGAATCTTGTTTTGAAAATATAATCTTTTGTGATGTACATTTGTATTGTCATTCTATAAGATTCAATAAACAAGTGTGATAATATACTCTATTGTGATTTACGTTTGTATTTTCACTCTATAAGATTCAATAAGCAAGTGTGAAAATATACTTCACTGCGACTTTATAAAAACACTTGTGAAATACAAATCATTGTTGATTACTATTTAAAAGATATGTTAAATGTTTAACGTTCTAAATGAAGAAAATATGCTGAATATCAAAATGTCTTTTCAAAAAACAAATGCTATAGATATCAATATTTTTTTTCTTATAAATGAGTTTTATGTTTAAGTGAATTAAATAAATCAAAATATAATTTCAATTTTCTAATGAAATTTAACCGAATGTCACATGCCAAGGTCGAGGTCACAAGGTCAAATAATCTATAAGATCTTTCCGTAGGGAATACACATACAAAATATTAAACCCCATCACTTCTCATGCAAAAGATATACTCAATATTAAGTTTCCTATGGGTTGCTCACATGCCAAGGTCAAGATTACAAGGTCAAATATTCTGGTACTAATTAAAATCTCTTCCGACAATTAATGCACTTGCAAAATAGGAAAGCCATATCCCTTACCATTCAAAAGATATATTCAAAATTAAAGTTTATTATTTTAAAAGTCCATCATATGCCAAGGTCAAGGTTACGAGGTCTAAAATTTAACATCATTTAAAAGGTCTTGCCACATGGAATATGCATGCAAAATATGGAAGCCCGATCACTTACCATTCAAAATTTATACCCAATGTTAAAGTTCTGTGGACAAAAACAGATAAACTGACAAACCAACGGACTGACAGACAAACCAAACACTATGTGCCCCCAAATCTCATGAGAGCATAAAATTAAACAGATGATTTTATCTATTTAATATTTGAAGTTTGGCCGATTGAAAAATCAATCAGTAATGTTCTGTTACAATTATGTTGAATGTCATAGCCTTGGTGTTTTTTATTATATTTTCTTCGGCTTTGCCCCCAGTAAATATTACTAAATATCCAGGGTATGTCACGCTATAAACCCCGTCCGGAACATGCAAATAATATACATGTAGATATAATTGTTTGTTTTTTATAAATACTGTTTCCTTTATCCAGTTTCAAATATCGGTGAATTATTGAATACTAGGTGTATGTTTCAACAATTATTTGATCATCATTTGAGTTCTTGGTTATGTAATTACCTATTTTGTAAAAATACTGCCAAGTCCCTATCAGTTTATTGTGTGCCCACCTGACCCACCTGACCTGACCCACCAATAGTGTCAGTCAATAATTGATATTAAAAGCATTCAAAACATCGTGAGTTTTTTGATGTGATATTCGACTTTTATATTTTCTTCGCGTTTTTCCAGTATTTCCAAACAATACTATGATAACTTAATCCCCCAGTACTGGTAACACTTATATTGGGCCAATACGTTTTCAGATTTCTTATTCTGAGACAAGTTTATTGCATTGCCGCACTTTTACCCTCCTCATTGAATTCATTTTGCTGGAATGAGTGAATAACAAAGATAAATATGAAATCTCAATTTAAACAGAAAATATCAAAAAGGAAGGAAATGGGGTAAATGTCGTGGAGACAACATCCCATCTCCAGGTTAAAACGACCCAAACAAAGCGTCTAGGGGTCACCATATACGATTTTCAAAAATACCCCTTAAAATAGGCTTCTTTCCGTGTATGGCACTCGGTAGATGTCCTTGGTACTGGATTTGGCTTTCTATTTCGATTTATTTGGTAATGAGTACTTCTTTTATTATGGCTTTCCACATCATTTGATTTTAATGCTGCTGATGAGAGGTTACTCCTTGAAACACGTGTACAACATAACGAAATGTACTGTTTTTCTGCAACTTCGGTATTTTTTGTATTTTCAACACAGTGAGGAACCTCACACCATATAGCAAACCCTAAATGACCCCGAAAAAAGTAAAAAGTGAATAAATCCATGGAAACATACCAATAACCCGAATATCAAGAAACTAAAATTTCATTAGAAGACAAGGACAAGCCAATGACCAACATATTCCTGACTTGGGACAGTCGCAAAAATTGCGGTGGGGTTAAACTTTGTTTTCTTGGATCCATAACCCCTCCCTATGAGTTGTGAATGGCTAAAAAAATAAATACACAAAAAGACTCGCAACTAGAAAAAAGTCCAACTTATCAAGACGATACTTTTACAATGAAGTACATAAAACATGAAGACAATACACACGGGTACTGTCCTGACAAATGCTCGCATTTACTGACAGCTAAGGACATAATTTCCGTTGACTACGATATCAAGCCTTCTAAAATATGAAATTTCAATTGAAATACATCTAAATAGATTTCGTATAACAACGTACCTCATCAATTATGAAAGAAGAACATGATATTGTGCAATGCCAAATACTGCCAATATGAAAAAATTGTTTTAAATTATTATCCCCTCACTTTCGGAGAAAGTTCGGGGATAATTTTATACCCTCCGTCTGTCCGTCCGTCCGTCACACTTTTCTTGTGACTCAAACTCCTCCTACATTTTTGGATTAAGGGATTTAATTTAATGTAGAATTGTTGCATATAATCTGTAGATGCACAATAAGCTTTCGGATTTTCGATATTGGTCTTTGTGCAAACAAGAGGCCCCATGATGTCAATTTCTACCCATGTGGCATGTGACACAAACTCCTCCTACATTTTGTGATTTAGGGATTTAATTTTATTGTAGAATTGTTGCATAGAGTCTGTAGATGCGCAATAAGCTTTCGGATTTTTGAAATTGGTCTTGGTGCAAACAAGAGGCCCCATGATGTCAATTTTAACAAAGACCAAAAGATGTTGATTTTGACACATGTGGCATGTAACGCAAACTCCTCCTACATTTTAGGATTTTTATGCAGAATTGTTGCATATAGTCTAAAGATTTGCAATAAGCTTTTGGAATTTTGGTTCCTGTTCCAACTTTGGTAAATTTCCTGAAAATGTCAAAGACACATATTTTTTTGTTTAATTTTGCCATATTATCTTATATTCTGACAAGTGTTTGGTAAAAAACAATATTCTGAAAATTTTGGATTCTGAAAAGCGGTTCCAATTTTGGTAAATTTCCTGAAAGTCTCAAAGACCACTTATTTTGGGGAATTTTACCTAGCAACCACACTTTAAATATTTGTGTGGTTTAGGACGAACATTTTGATAAATTGGATTTCAAAATATTTGATTCCAGTTTTGGTAAATTTCCTGAAAGTCTCAAAGACCACTTATTTTTTTGAATTCTACCTAGCAACCATGTTTAAATTGTTTGTGTAGTTTAGGACAAACATTTTCATCAATTGGATTTCAAAAATATGTGATTCCAATTTTGGTAAATTTCCTGTAAGTCTCAAAGACCACTCATTTTTTGGAATTCTACCTGGCAACCATACTGAAATTGTTTGTGTAGTTTATGGCAAACAATTTCAACAATTGGATTGCAAGAATATTGATTCCAATCTTGGTAAATTTCTTGAAAGTTTCAAAGACCAGTTATTTTTTGGAATTCTACTTACCAACCATATATCTTAGAGTTCTTTTAGTAACAATAACGACTATCAATTGTTAGATTTCAAAAATGTTGAAAAAAATTTTGCTCAGGGTGTATGAAAACTGTTTTCTGTGTCAAACAGGGAGTGCGGGGTGTCGTTTCCGACAACATCTAGTTTATGGTGTAAAACATTTAGGAACTGATCAATATCTTTGCCAACAAATCAGAAGTAAAGATTTAACAACAATGCTGTATCTATATCCTTTATGAATAAGTTTGTTGAACGGATTAATAAGTTTGGAAGGACAATTTCTGAATGATATGTCCATAGAAGTTTGGATGTGAAATGCCCTCTTGTATAAGAACCCTGCATGTAGAATCAAATTTCCTTAATAATAGAAAAAAGAAGGGAAACGGGGAATGTGTCAAAGAGACAACGACCAAAAACTCAAAGCCACGATAAGATCTTCAATGAACGGTGAGGAAACCACAAACACAACGGCAGGCCGTAGTCGGCCCCTAAATAAAGAAAAAATCAAGTTCAGCGAAATAAACATCATCCTAGACTCCTATAGACATAAAGTAAACTAACTAGAAAACAGACAAGACACAAAAAGGCTTAATAAATTTCCTGACTTAGGACAGGCACAAACCTGNCCCCTGTAGTCAATGTATCTATAATAAAATTTAGAGCATGATTTCATCAATTTATGATATCTAAACCCTTGATGCAGACGCTTTTCAGTTGGACAAAGATTTCGGTCGTTGAAGTCAGAAACATCACTACATACTCGTGCATATCGAACAAGTTGTGAAATGTAGACCCCGTAAGAAGGGGCTAAAGGAACATCGCCGTCGGGGTGGGGAAAATTAACTATAGGGAAAGAGAAATCATCCCTTTTATCATAGAGTTTAATGGGCTATAAACATAAAATATTACAAAATAACAAATGCATTGAAAGTCCTGGGTGTTACCTATTTTTTTTTTCTTGTTCCATTGTTATATGTCTAGACTTCTCAGAAAATACCAAACAAATCTTTTAACATAACGGTATACAAATCCAAAGTTTACTACATAAAATATCTGTCTGAACTTATCACAGGACATTCCAATGCAAATGTACAAAAAAAACTTTTTTAACATTTTAAAAGGGCATATTAAACCTTATTTAGATGAAACATCATAGAATATTCTCTGAAGAACTTTTTCTAGACATTTTATCTAATAATCTCTCATGAGAACTCATTAAGCATCTTTTAAATCCATTTTCATAATAACAGTTTATTAGACATCATATGGGTAAAATAAAACATTTCTTGCTTTTTATTTGTAGAGACTTTGTCTCATTTGCATTTACTACATATTCTTTTATTATCAATATGAAAAAAAAAATACATGTTTAGAAATAATCTAACAAAAAGTTGAATAACAGAAAAGCACGCACGCAATTAAAAAAGACGTATCGGATATAAAAGAAAAGCATCATATTTTATTGGACATGAATCCGCTGCACTAAGTGTTAAGATTATTCAACGAAATATATACCACAAACGTTACACTAAATGACAAGGATTTTAGATAAATTATGGATTAAATAAAAGATTTCTCTATATCATCAAACTTTATATTTTGCTTTTTTAAAAATGGTTTATATTTATATCAGAAAACACACAAAATATTAAATGTTATTGAAGACAGCGTATATTAGTCGATGCTTAGCTGTCAATTACGAAAACAGGATAACAGTAAACACCTACAATGGCCAGGAAATACAATCACATGCCACAATTTACATTACAAAACTAGATGTCGTCGGAAACGACAGCTATCCCCGCACTCCCTGTTTGACACAGAAAACAGTTGTTATACACCCTTGGTATAATTTTTTTCATTATCTTTGAAATCTACCTGTTGATAGTCATTATTGTTCTAGGATCTATGGTTGCTAAGTAGAATTCCAAAAAATAAGTGGTCTTTGAGACTTTCAGGAAATTAACCAAAATTGGAATAAATATTTTTGAAATCCAGTTTATGAAAATGTTTTTCCCAAACTAAATAAACAATTTAAGTATGGTTGCNACCTACAATGGCCAGGAACTACAATCACATGCCACAATTTACATTACAAAAACAGGATAACAGTAAACACCTACAATGGCCAGGAACTACAATCACATGTCACAACTTAAATTACAAAAACGGGATAACAGTAAACACCTACAATGGCCAGGAACTACAATCACATGCCACAATTTACATTACAAAAACAGAGTAACAGTAAACACCTACAATGACCAGGAACTACAATCACATGTCACAACTTAAATTACAAAAACAGGATAACAGTAAACACCTACAATGGCCAGGAACTACAATCACATGCCACAATTTCATTACAAAAACAGAATAACAGTAAACACCTACAATGGCCAGGAACTACAATCACATGCCACAATTTACATTACAAAAACAGGATAACAGTAAACACCTACAATGGCCAGGAACTACAATCACATGCCACAATTTACATTACAAAAACAGGATAACAGTAAACACGTACAATGGCCAGGAACGACAATCACATGCCACAATTTACATTACAAAAACAGGATAACAGTAAACACCGACAATGGCCAGGAACTACAATCACATGCCACAATTTACATTACGAAAACAGGATAACAGTAAACACCTACAATGGCCAGGAACTACAATCACATGCCACAATTTACAAGCGAACTGCACCAACAAAACAATAATGAAAACAAGAGACAAACATAAATAACGATAGGAACTCGGGATAGCCGGACTTGGTACCGGCACTAGCAAAAGCCAGCGGTAGGGATTATGGGTACCCAAACCTCCCATTTCTCTATCCCGTTTCCCTATAGTATAATAAACATGCGAATAAAACCCAATACAGGTAGACTACTAACTCAATGACCATTATCTTGGAAAAGAAAAAAATATGACAAAACGTAATATAGAAAGATGGTCAAATACACAAATTTTTTGTTTTTATGCCATAAATTTCAAAATGAATACCGACGCAATATTAATACAAAAGGCTCAAAGACTGACCTGCACTGAAGATAAATCAGTTGTCGAAATGCGCAGAAAATAAATTCACAGTAACTTCGGTATGTAGTTACTTGCAACGCTCACCTTACAAAATGTAACGCCGAAAGAGTCCACTGTTAAACTATGTTCCACGCTGGACGTCTTTTTTAATATTTATCTTTTTTTTCACTTTTTCTTTTTGTAAAACGGGACATAAATAAGCAGTTTTGTAAAGGACCTTCCGAACACCATTCCAGTAACTTTAATCTAATTGGCTTCAATAGTTTAAAAGCAGATGATGAAAATGATGATTTTTCAATAGGGTCCATTGTTAAACTATGTTCCGCGCTTGTGGTAATATCTTTATCGGATCTAAACAGAATGAGCAATTTTTGTATAGCACATTCAAAATAATATTTCCCCATGATTTTGATGGCTTTGCTTAAAAAATTTCTGAGGAGATGATCAATTTAAGCTGAATTCATCGAAGGGCTTCTTCAAAATAAAGATAAAAAAACTGACCCAGTCCATTAATTTCAGCTTCCGTTATATTGATGATATTTTATCACTAAGCAACCATCGCTTTGGTGATTTTCTTCATCTTATCGATCAAAAAGAGCTCAAATAAAGGATACTACAGATACTTCTACATCAGCCCCGTTCCTCTACCTTCATCTAGAAATTGACAACAGGGGTACACTACAAACTAGGCTGTATGACAAACGCTTTTTCAATAGTCAACTTCCCTTTGCTTTGTTGCAACATTCCAAAAGCACCGGCATATGGAGTTTACATCTGCTAGCTCATTCGTTACTCAAGGGCCTGTGGTCGATACAGTGACTACCTTGATAGAGTTCGGTTGCTTACAAATAGGCTTCTTAAGCAAGGGTATGTTGCAATAACTTGAGGTCATCACAACAGAAGTCGACATCACTATCTTCTGTACCGCTTTGGGATATCTGTTTCCAAGATAACAACAGATCTTTCTCTTTGCCACTAAAGTTTTGTTTTTCCTCTACCGGATTTGACTTTAATACCGGAGTTGATATTTTCAACACGGCGGGTGTCTTATTAGAAGCAGGAGATACTTACTCTACCGGTGCACCTGATCTCACAAATGTTTTTGATTGGGTCCGTGTTGTTCATTTTTGTATATATGTGTGTCTCCATTTTCTTTTTTTTTTTGCCTTGCTCATGTTATGTCTTCGTCCGACGTTGTCATTGTCCTTGGATTGTTCGGTTTAGACTGACGGTTCGGTTCTCACTTACTTTCAAAAAGGGCTAATCTTGAGCTATGATCTGTGTTGGAGGCTATGTTTTCTTTTAAATAAGAACAATGTTGTCAATGTTTTACATCATTCCAGTAGAGTTTACTTATAATTGCTTTTTAAAGGAAAAGAGCAGGTAATGAAAAAATATGTTTTTTCACACTGTCCAATGTTAAAGGTAATGTTTATTGATCACTCGGACAGAAATGAGCAATCTTTGTAAAAAACCTTAAAGTTTGGTCTAGTTTGTTGTACAGGTTGCGGAGGAGATGGTCAAAATATAGATTACAAATAG
>MJUU01019856.1:0-13546 GCA_002080025.1 Modiolus philippinarum
TGTCTTCATTTTTCTCTTTTGTATTGTACTCATCTGGTGTCCTTGTTTCTAAGTGTTTCCGATGTTGCCGTTGTCCATGGATAGTTCATTCTTTTGACTGTCGGTTCGGTTCTCACTTTATGGAATTTCAACATAATATCTTGGAACTCATGATCCTGGGCAATATTAAACTACGAGACTTATTAAAGAATGGTCCAGTCTATAATGGGCGACAACCGATCAACTGGAAATATAATTTTGAAATTTTTACGAACACTCTCTACGAATATGCCTAAAAATGAGCTGTAATGATGAAAGAATGTCGAAGGAACAAAAAAGTAACGTTATTATTAGGAGTGTACATATATGGCATGAGAGGCAAGAAAAATCATTTGGTTTTTGGTGAGAAGTCATGGACAATACATTTCGAGCCTCGTGTATTAAAATAGTTCGGACAGCATGAAGTTTGAAGAAGTTTAAAAAAATCAAAAAGTTGAAAGAATGGCAAAAGATGTAGCGAAAAACATTGTATTCTAAGTTACACTTGTAAATATTTCTACAGAAAACATTTCAAACGATTGAAAGTGAATAAAAAACCCATACGTTAAATTGCCTTTAATATAAATCAAACTAATACTATTTGATAAAAAAACCTTGGTTAGCCCTTTCATTCAAATCTAAAAATTAACAATCACAAGAGCATTAAGGATTCATAACCATAAAAATAAAATAAAATAATAAAACAATAAATAGCATTTAACAACATACTAATGAACATGCTAATGAAAATAATTTGACACACATTCCTTTATTGATTATCTCTATGATATGAAATTAGTGCAGATAAGTTATTTACATTATGCAGTATCAAAATAAAACCTTTGGCAAGGCTATTATCATAGGTCAAAATTATAATGACATAAAACATAAGTTGTCGAAATGCGCATATGCAGAAAGTAAATTCACCGTGACTTCGGTATTTAGTTATAAAAGGGTGTACTTAATAAAATTCCACAAACGCCCCTGAATAATTATAAACATGAGGCTTGTTTAATGTAATAAATGAGTTAAATGTTACTCTTGTTATAGGGAAATAAAAGAAATAATAATAAATTGAAATACATTTGAAAAATTCTGTCAAAGACAGACAACAAGAATGATATGATAAGTTCAAATTAAATAAAAGATATTTCAGGGCAGTAAGGGATATAATTTAATAAACAAATAAAATGACTAGTAATCCCGTATCTAATTTCAGGTAGCAACACAATGTAAAGACTCAAGGCTACGTTGCTTCAACGGCCTCAAATTCAAATTCAAATTTAATTTAACAAGAAAAGCAACATTCTTTTGCTTACATGCATTGTGTATATAGCAATAAAAATACGTAAAATATTATTTAATTATCTTGAAATAAATTTTGGCTGACAGATTTTCATTACAATTAAATATTAATTCATTTGAGAAACGATGAAAAGTATTTTTCATCAATTTTCGTATATGTTCATAAGAACAACTTGAAAAAAATTACAAACACATACTTAACTTTATGAATTCGAATACAATGCATACGTATAAAGTATGATTTCAACCCTATATCAACACCAAACTAACAATATTGATACCACATATTGTATCCATCGTTGTTAATAAAAACACTTGTCTCCTGCAATAGTAATTTCTATTTCTAGGGGATCCATGGCGTAATTAAAACGTATAAAAGTGTTTTATTGTCACAACAATGGTAGATACAAGGTTACAATTGCGCAATTAATGTTGTTCGGAATGCATCTAGTTTTTTGCCCCAAGATGAAATTCAGAATTTATCATTGCAGTACGTACGATTGGTGGAAACTTCTTATAATACAATCACCTATACACTTGTAATATAGAATTCATTAATATTTATTCATTTTTTATGTCTTTGACCTGAATCTCGGATATGTTTATGTCAGAGGTCGGATTTAAAATATTTTCCATAAAAATACCGACCCTTTTTATAGCCCCAATTTTCACCAAGAAGAGCAATGGGAACCCCCATTTTTCATTCCAAAATTTGAAAGATCTCAGTACCGACAAATTATAAGAGGGACCCTCGGGTTGAAATATGGTTGCATCTATTTTTAGAATTGCGTCAAACTGGGGTACCCCCTATCGAAATAGCATTATAAATAATTGCGCATTTGTAACCTATATCAAAACAAGAATTTTCATGTTTTCGAATATTTAAGTTTATTTTATAGTATTAAATTATTAGATTTTGTGTAAAAGCATAATTCAGCATAAGTAAAACTTTGTGAACTGTGTGACGTCGTAGCTATAGTCTATTTCTGGATTTCTACAATTTTGCACCATGGAGAATGGGTATGCGACGATAACCGATTCTGTACAGAATTTTAACTATTCAAGTTGCAATTGAACGTTTGATTATGATGAATAAGATATAAAACAACACACAAGGAAGATTATCGTAAATTGAAACGTATTTTTGTAGGAAAAAAATCTTGGTTTTAAAATATATACAAAAATTTTGAAGAAATTCGTGAAAACGGCATATATCTAAAAATGCCCCCTTTACCCTAAAAGGCAAATCTAGAAGTAACTTCTGTTTGTTTGACATGGTTTATATTAAATATAGTATTCTTGCTTTAAACCATGTTTTACGCAACTTTTTCCATTTTTGTGTCTATAGTCTGTTTCAAAATTGTGCCGTTGTACAAAATTGACGTATTTGATGTTTTTTATTCCAAATATGGCTCTTATTTGATGTTTTTTTTATTCCAAATATGGATTTATGATAATAGAAGTGATCTTCACATTCAGCAAACTGGATGACTGCTCAACTTCTACAAATGATAAGGGCAAAAGGACGAGAATGTCTACGGACAAGAAAGAATAATACCGTAATATCTCCAGAGAACGACATATTTTTCGGAAGGGGGTGTCTTCGGGAAAAAAAATCTCAAATATAAATAAACCAGTACTATTCTTTGAAATATAGATAGAAGAGCTCCTATAACATAAAACTAACTTGCAATATACAAATGGTAGCATTCCGAGGTTTTGAGTTACCGTATAGGTTACAATTGCGCAATTAATATTGTTCGGAATGCATCTAGTTTTTTACCCCAAGATGAAATTCAGAATTAATCATTGCAGTACGTACGATTGGTGGAAACTTATTATAATAAAATCACCTATACACTAGTAATATAGAATTCATTAATATTTATTCACTTTTTATATCTTTGACATGAATCTCGGATATGTTTATGTCAGGGGTCGGATTTGAAATATTTTCCATAAAAATACCGACCCTTTTTATAGCCCTAATAACCAAGAAGAGCAATGGGAACTCCCATTTTTCATTCCAAAATTTGAAAGATCTCAGTACCGACAAATTATTAGAGGGACCCCCGAGGTTAAATTTGGTTGCATCTATTTTTTAGAATTGCGTCAAACTGGAAACAACATTATAAATAATTGCGCATTTGTAACCACAATGTTCATACATAAGTACTCAATATGAGTGTTACTCCATGAAAATTGAGACGCTAACCAATCAAATTAAGCGTTACAAAAGTTAGCGCATAAGAATTTTCGACACATATGATAACAATATAATCATACCCCATGCATTGTATTGAACTAAAAATCACCCCATTGTGAACCGAAGTTCACAATAAAGAAAATGTTCTATGTCCAATAAAGATGCAACCTTGAAGTATAGGCATATTCACATGTATTTGATTTACACGACAAGTTACAGTGCTGAAGATAACACACATCTTTTATAAGTTTTCGTAGTAGTTTTAAACACAATTAGTTATCCACTCTTACACCCAAAGACTGTAAATAACTTTCGATAAACAGTTCCCTTCACTAGCAGATATGTTTCGATCTTGCTTGACCATTTTGATCTTATCACGATCTTAACAGGCTTGACACCATTTTGTTAAGGCAGTGAAGTTGGTTTTCAAGATAATTGATTTCAATGACAATCAGGATGTGTTAAGATAGTTTTAGATAAAACAAGATCAACTTGTTAATTGCGTTCAGGAACAATCAAGACGAATTAAATTTGTTAAGTTCAAACAAGATCCCGATTTGATCTTCTTTGACCTGGACAACCTGAACACATCTTGATCGCCCTTGAAAGAAATTATCTTGTTTGATCCTGATAAACTTAACAGGTCTCGATCGTCCTTGAAAGCAATTATCTTGTAGGCTTGTCAAGATCGTGATAAAACGTTGCATATGAGTATATTTAAGTGAGATACAGATCAAGTCCGAATTTGGTTCTGGTCGGTTGGTTTTGTACAGAGTTGTGACTGAGTGAAATTTTGAAAAAATTATATAGGTTTCCGGTTTTTTTCTGTAACAGCTAGACATATTAGTTAAATATTTAGGATAAAAGTGTATCCAGTGGAGATACAAATCAAGATAGAATTTTGTTCAAATTGGTTGATTTTGTAGTTTACTGTTTTTTATGCAACGTTGGCATTTTGTACAAAGTTTTTGCCCTTGTACGAAATTTTTAAAAAATTTTATCTACCTTTCCTTTTCAATTCGCGAAAGTGTTGATTTGATATTTGATAGATGATGGGGTGTTTATAAATTACTTGTCAAGTTTAAATTTGGTTCCTGTTGAATGATTTCTGTGGTGAGGTATGGCCCTTGGGCTTCATATATATTTTTAAAAAATTATTTTTGCACATTTTCTATGTATTAACTTTACATATTAAATTCCTATTGATTAAATGGTTACATCTAGGTTAGGCACATATTCTGTTTGATTCCTTTTTTTCAATCAGATTTTGTTGTGGTCCAATAATGCCATAAAGTTCGAGTTGACTGTGGACGGGCGTAGCATGCGCTCTTGGCGTAACAATTTATTACAAAAAAAAAACATGATTCATTAAAGAAACCAGCAGTAGTTTTACGTTTTAGTAAAGTAAAAGTGTTTCCATGAAAGCACCTTCAGAAGCAAATCTACTTTTTACAGAAGTCAAAGTGCTGTCCGATATCGACCATCGTACCATTTTTTCACCAAAACCATACATATGTGATTATTTTAGTATAACTGTGGTTTCAATGCCTTTGTATGCCATTTTAACAAATTGTGTTGTTTTCTTCTATGTCAGAGTTGCTTCAGTTTAAGTTATGTATTTTTTCATGTTCTGTTTTTGTCCTTTCAGCAAAAAAGCTATGAAAATGGATTTGTAATTACTTTTTTTTTCAAACCAAAACTATCCAATTCCGTGAAAGACAGTTTCAAGTTGTAATGCCGCAGCCTACAGATAATCCTCTTTGTCCAGCCTCTGCCTTAGTACGTCTACTGAGCCTTCATGAAATACTAAGGTCTAATGGTCATTCCCCTTTATTATTTCAGGTCAAGAACGGTACAGAAGTCTGACGGCATCATACTACAGAGGAGCACATGGTTGTCTGATTTTATTCGACGTCACTAAATATTACACGTTTGAAAATGTCAGCTCCTGGTAGGTACATTTATTTATACGATTTTAACTGCTTGGAAATTTAGCAAATTTTAACTCTGTGTATTGCAATTTCCACAATTTATGTCAGTGCAGAAAAAATGCCATCAGCTAAAGATGTTTCTTTAATAATGTGTGAGGTTGAAACTGGTTCTGACTGGTAAGATAAATTTTCATAATATATGTTGAATAAAGCCCCTTGCTATTTCCCGCCAAATGTATTCGGAATACAATTCCCGATTATCCCGATTATTACCATATGTTATCCACTCGCGATAGTTAGATTTAAAAATTTTAAAAAGCTCGGCAAGCCTCTTCATTAGAATTTAAAAATTTAACTATCTCTAGTGGATAAAATATGGTAATTAACGGGATCTTGTGGTGTAATCTATATTTCAAGATTTTTTAAAAAGTATAATAAAAGTTGTAGTCTTCACAGAACAAATTGCTTAAAATACTTATTTACTGTTATTAACAGGGTATACAAAGAGTAGTTTGATAGACAAAAAAGTTGGGCGTAGATTTTAAGATTTTAAAATAGTTAAAAAATACGATTGAATAAAATCCTCCTTTAAAAAAGGCACATTTGAGCAAGCATGAAGCTGTAAACTTTACTGAAACAATTCGTTGATAGAAGCTAGATATGAGTGCACTTGAACCTTAATAAAATTCAATGTAATTTGGATCACAGTTTACCGATATCTGTTATAAGATACAATTCCGAGACTTACATGGACAATCTCACGTAAATTCTGTAAGGATTTAGACTTCGTGTCATGACAGGGTCGATGTCTTTTGCCTTTTTTTACACCATCTTTTATTCGGAGGATGTTGCTTATACTCTATAGATAGCTATCTGCCGTATGCATGGAATAAAGGAATGTTTGCCATCGGAAATTCACGATAAGAGTTTTGAAATCATCCAGTTTGTTATAAATTTCAAATTTTCTCCACTATATTTTTGAAATTAAGAAACAAACTTTTAAATGGAACTTCAAAGGAAACTAAATGGCATTTGTTATAGACAAGCGGCTTAAGGTAGTTGCCACCTTTGAATTGGAGTAATGAGAATTTCAAGTGTTCTGAATGAGTAGGAATTTAATGAAAGGTTGAAAATAAACATGTGTGTCTTCTCTGTTTTCTAGTTAGTTTACTCTATGTCTATAGGAGTCTAGGATGATGTTTATTCCGCTGAACTTGATTACTCTTTATTCAGGGGCCGACTCCGACCTGCCGTTGAGTGTGGGGTTTCCTCACCGTTCATTGAAGAGCTTATGGTGGCTTTGAGTTGTTATTACTCCCCTTTGGGTCTCTTTGACACATTCCCCGTTTCCCTTCTTTTTTCTTTTATAAGTTCATGCATTTGATTTAGAGATACAAGCAAGTTGCAATGTTGGGTGACAAGTCAAACTTTATACTGAAGAATTATTTTCCTAGGAAGTTACACAAACTATTTAGATATACATTATTTCATTTTTATCTAAATCATGGTGGAAGAGCGATAAACAAAACCAATGTCGTATCGAAACTAAATTTAATTTTACTTCTGTTTATAGCCTTTCAGATCCTTTTCAATCCAGGGATTGAAAGAATTATGAAGGTTGCTAAATTCAACATAGTAGTGATTAATAAATCTTGAGATCCCACTCAAAGGCAGATCTACTTTCAAACTTAAATGGTATTAATATGCAAAGTTTGAATGAGAATCGACAAACCATGAACGAAAAAAATGGACGAAAAAAACAACAACAGAAATACAAACAATTTGATTCTCTATACATCCAAATGTTTTGTATAGGTGGATATATTCATATGTTTAAAACAATCAATGAATGTATAATTACTTCTGTATTGAGTAATATTCAAAAGATAGCGGTATTTTATCGAGTTTTCTCAGTTAAATAAATGTCATATTGCCACCGGTGGAAATAAAGGATTTCTAGTCACTTTGAGAAGTGACGTCACAATATCTCGTTAATGTCTTTGTCAAGTAAACAACAACAACAACAACAACTATTATTTGTCAATCACGACGCCCTAAAGGAGCAGAATAATTACAATATTAATACATTGATTGGAGATGAAACGAACAAATGAGTAATAATAACTAATAGTGAGGATCAAGAAAGGGAGACAACAAACACCATGTATATAGCATGTTCAATGAATTATATGTGTAGAAGCAGGCACTACAGTAAAAAGTAAAATATATAGTAAAAAATAGAATATATGGATATATATAAAAAATGCTCACCTAACTTAGCAAAATTTTGACTTTCGAGCACTAAATAACTAAATACGGAAGTTACTGTGAATTTAGGTTCTGCATATGCGCATTTCGACAACTTATGTCTCTTCAGTGCAAATAAAATCTAAATGTTTGGAAGACAAAAAAACTCAAAAATGTTTAAAATATATAAATCATGTA
This sequence comes from Modiolus philippinarum, assembly GCA_002080025.1. NCBI lineage: Eukaryota > Metazoa > Mollusca > Bivalvia > Mytilida > Modiolidae > Modiolus > Modiolus philippinarum. Next base: position 7,906 of record MJUU01019856.1, read on the forward strand.
CTAATTCAATTAGTTTTTTATTGACATAATTGAACTCATTGGACATTAACCAAATAAATTTAAACTTATTGTCTTAAGTACAGAAAAGTTTACACTTTTATAAGCAGAAATAATTTGGTGTCTTCCATTTTCTATTTCTAAGTCATGTACACTTATTCTTAATTTAGTAAGCTCATTTTTATAATTACAGTTTTCTAACAATAACTAATTTTCTATTTTGTTAAAATAGTCGATATGTCCTCAGTTTGTTTCCATATGTCAACTCTGGTCTGTCATTATTTAATTGATTACACCAAATTTTGTCATGAATAGTTCTGAGCTTTTTTAGAAGAAAGACCTTCAAGGTATATTTTAGATTCAATAAATAGTTGGGGTTTATGTTTAAGTAATTCAAACTGGCATTTAAACAACTATACCAACTGTACAACTGGAGCATGGAAATAATTAAGAAATAATAAACAGTAGCCATATATCTATTTTTTTTTACCACGGGCTGGCACTTTATGGCAAATGTTTTACCCCTAGCGACAAGCAAGGTATAAAATATCACCATAAAGTGCAAGTCTGTGGTATAAATATATGGCTACTGCTAATTATTTCGATTCTAATAGGACACTAACAAGGTTCTGATTAGGATAATTCCTTCTAGAACACACGAATGAAACGCCATTTTATGCCACAATTTGGTATGTGACATTGCAAGAATTGATAAAACTTTCAATGACGTTATCGAAAGTACCGTCATTTGTTTATGACGTAACCCATAAGTATATATTTTTTTACCACGGGTTTGGATACTAAGCAACTGAAGGCCGTCATCTCATTCTCATTTGTTTCTATTTTAGGTATACAGATCTAAAGCAGTACACTATACACCCAGAAAATGTCTCCGTAGTTTTAGTCGGCACACGATGTCATTCAAAGAAAAGGGAAGTCCCGAAAGAAAAGGCTGAAACCTTTGCTGATCACATAGGAATTCCTTACATAGAAGTGAGTTCCGAAGAAGAGACTAATGTCAAGGAGGTGTTCCATTTATTGGTAGATAATATATTACAAGTATATAAAAGACATCCGTCAATGTGTGTTGAACCAGTGATGTCAACAAATCTGGTCGAAGAAGACACTAAAAAGAAATGCACATCGTGGTGTTTATGTTAATAATCTCATTATAAAAACATTTTATTTGAATATGAATTTGTATTATATGATTCTTATTTATATTCGTAAAACTTTGGTACCTCCTAGACTCCCGTTTGATATCTTTTTCCCAAATTCGTTCCCTTTAAAAATTATAACATCTTGGACATATATTCATATTTTGGCATTAACCACGATGCCATAGACGGATCTCGAAAAGTCTCCTGCATTCTGCACGATTTTTTTTTGCTTCCTTTGAATTTTTTATGCCCCTAGATCTAACAATGACATGTAAATAATTCAGTTCTCTATTGTACTGGTATTAAACAAAAATGATTTTAACTTCGAATGGAAATTTTTCTTGAATAATCTTAATCATATAATTATATTTTCTTTTTATTATTATTGAAGATCGGTATTTGCAATTTCACATAAAACGCAAATTTGAAGTTAGTTTCGTATTTTGTTCATAATAAAATATTCTACACAAATTTTATTTCTCTGACCATTAGATTTTTTTCACATTTGGAAAGAAAATTCTGTAAATATAACGCCATGGCTTTTTTGTGTATGATATGAGTATGATTTCCTCACAAGAAAAGTAAAAAAAACGCCCACCATACGGTAAGAAGAAATGAACAAAAAGATAAAAATTGCTGATGCAAAATAGGTACTTGCAGCATAAATCTTGGAGATAAAATATATGTTTATTTTTTTACAGAACGACAAATTAAAGAAAACATTGATAATGGATAAGCAATACGTAGATATGTCGTATTCTGATGCAAAACGTTATTGTTGACATGTAAATTGTCTGAAATGTAAATTGTCGTACAATTCTGTTAGGTAAATATAATACCAACAAATATCAGCTTCAAAACTGAGTAAACAGTACAAATAACACAATACCGAAGTTACTGTGTGTATTTAAAATGCAAATTACTTATTATACGTTTCTCATCCAATTGTTTCTATAGTCATTAATTAGGATCTAACTGAGTGCGCGTGAGCAAGAATAAAAACTATATTTACTTTCCATATACATTTAATTTTTAATTGCAGTTTTTTCAAACACATGTAATAAACATGATGAGGACATTGGCCAATATTTTTGTACTTTATGTTATAATGAATGAGTAAAGAGAGATTTCAACGCAATGAGTAAAACAACATGACAACAAGAAACAAGCAAAGGGACAACTTAATACACCAGTACACCAAACCTTATTATATTCAGTTTTGTAAGATTTGCTGTATAGGGGGTATTGTGAAAAATGTGTTTTGGAATTATTTCTTTTTCTTATCTGAATTCTTTTGTCGAACTATAGTGATCTTTTCATATTAAAAACAATAGGGCAATTCATTTTATTTATTTATGTATATATTTTTCAGGGAAAATTTAAATCGTCCTTTTAATACATATAAATGTAAAAAATTTTTTAAAAAAAGTTATCCTCATAAATTCATATTTTATCGCCGAATCTTTAAATTAATTTTTAAGAAAAATTATTGAATATATGATTATTGTCCCTACATTTAGTGCAATAAAATTATTATTATTGCACATTGGGATAATATTGATGAATAGCCATTCAAAACGGTTGTATCACATAATAAAAAGTCAATATGACTTCTGATCCTCAACAGCTACAATTTTGTCAAAGTGAAAATCTAAAACCGAAAATATGAATGAAAACGCAAAGGTTAATATTTTTCTGGTTATTTAATACTCCAACATACAGTACACACAGAGTTTTTTAGTTACTCTGACATGAGTGCAAACACCCAAATTGCTGGTCAAATGCTGTGTTTCCACTGACATTTATTACTTTTCAAATATATTTTAATGTAATTAACAAAATGAAGTTTGCAGGTATGTACAGTGTGAAAATGTTAAGACATGCGTATCTTTTACTGAAACACCACGTGTGTATTGTATTATCATTATTATGTCATGAATGATTCTATTCATACTTATCATTAAGACCAATATTATCATATGGTTGTTGTTTTGATGTTATTCGTTGTTATTTCAATATTACATTTAAATAAAGTGAATATTAACACATTGTTTGGCTTCTTATTTGTGACGATAAAACTACAATATGAGCACACAGCATTGTTAAGGGAGTACGAGCCTTATTTTCATGAAGCAGTCGATATCCTTCGGTTTTATCCATTTATGCAGAATTAAAATTTTTCAACATAGATCATACTTTTTCTTTGTCATTAGTAACTTCACACTTGGACTAATGTAACTGGGATTCAAAACTATTCAAAAACCAATTTGATCAAATCAAAAGCTCTGTCCTTGCCACGACTTTCGGTTGCAACTTTTGATTTCCTCAACATTAAATTATTCTGGAAAATTGTCGACATTGTCGAAAAGCTGTTTTATTGCTGATTTACTTTTGGATTATGGCTTTCCAATTATTTGAGTTTAATGCTGCTGATGAGAGGTTACTCCTTGAAAAACATGTACAGCATAACGAAATTTACTGTTTTTGTATGCAACTTCGTTATTTTTTTGTATTTATCTTAAAATTTCCATTCACACAAGAATGAAACCTAATTAAAAATGGGTAATAAATACATTATGGTTGTTTTTTTCGTGTAAAGAGGTCGTGAAATTGTCGAGAAACCGTCCAATGAGCAAATGACAGTTATCTGTGATCAGAGCGTCAGAACAACGAAAATCAAGAAAATTGACCAACTTTAACCCACTAATTAACATGTAAAATTGCACTCTTCTATTACGAATTTTACCAGGATAAAGCTCTTTGTATTGGCTTTATAGCCATATATAATTCATACAGGACAGATTTTTGACAGTGCTGATATATTTTGAATGATGTGACCACACTAATGCAATTTTGGAGTTCAAAAACTTAACTTTTCTATGGTGTTTTCACTGTGATTTGACAAATGAATTTTCATCTAAATTTAAAGAAAATGTACCATGATTTGCATCGAAGTTTCATCTTTTCAATGATATAAATTTTGAAGCATTTAATATTTTGGGGAGAACGTGTACTTCAGTGTCATGGAGTTCAAAATTTCGCGCTAGCTAAGCTTTCTAAAAAAGCCACAATTATCCTAGTGTCAGAGCAAAATTTGTGTACTTTGGAATAATTTATTTTACAAAAATATATTATTATGATTTGCAGCATTTTTTTCTACAAAATGATGTTTTTTTATATTAAAATCGGTAGAAAATTTAGCTGTAAAATATACTCAAACATTCCTATGTTTCAACAGAGAAATGCTCAAAAACACAATGATTTACAAGTAAATCTGCCACGTCGCAGAAATTGTAAGAAATGTGAATGTTTCTAATACATGTACCTGATAAATATTAGTCCCAGCTTCAAAATACATTAAATACACAATATAAAATTTAATCAAATTTCAATTCTGTGTTCATATAATTTAAGACATGTACATGTAGGTAGCTAATGGAAAATGAAGGAAAACTCTAGAGAAAATCATCTCTCGTTGAAGATTTCAGAAGAAAATGAAAAACAAAATTTCTGAGATTTATACTCCCACAATACGATATGAACATACGAAAATTACTGAAAATTGATACTGACATCTGCCCGTGGTTATTTCAATCGAAACGACCGTGACAACAAAAATAAAAGAGACTTACTATGAGGAATGAGCAAATTGTTGAAGGTCTTGTGGTGACTTCAAGATGAAGAACAACAATAAAAGTGTTTTTCCTTTGCTTGGTTTTATCATGATTTTTTTTATTAAAGTTTTTTCTAATGTGCATTTAATCAATATCCTTTCATTGTTTGTCCAAGACAGAAAAATAATCTGAAAGCCTAGAACTGATACACGAAATTAGCTATAAAAAGGCTTAGCCCCTTACTTTTTAGAATCCGAACAGTGTATATCTAGCAATTTATCAGAATGTAGGGCACTTCAAACCCGGACAATGGGCTTCTTATATTCTAGGAGATTTAGAGACTCTCTCCTGCAAATACATGGATGACAAATTCAAAATACCGCATAATCAGTATCTGAAATGTGCATGACTCTGAATACTTAACTAAATATAATTCATCTGTGAAAATTTATAAATGGGAAGAATTTAGAACAATTTGATTTTTACCTTAAGACAACAAAAAAATTCATATAGAGATAAAAACACATCAATACTATTTTTTGCCATAAGTTTAAAATTTTGTGTTCATACTTTCAATAAAGAAATGAAAATGTAATTTATGCATATAAAGAACCTAATTCATATCATTGTGTATATTGGCACAACAACGAAAAAATAATCATGTTAAAATCATAAAATTTAAGTAATAAAAACAAAAAGTATCTATATGTAAATAGAAAAATGTACTTTTGAGTCCCCTGCACATAATTCAAGATCGACACATAGGGATCAGTATCCGTCGTCTTGTGTCTGTCTGTCAGTCTGCATGTAAGCGTACTTTCTTTCCGGCGTACAGAATTTCCGGGTACATAAACAACCTTTTGTTTTTCT
>MJUU01019856.1:15050-32467 GCA_002080025.1 Modiolus philippinarum
AGTATCAGTATGGGGACCTATACCGTGTAATAGAGTTTTGAATCTCTGGCATGCCCACTTCTTGTTTGACTGAACTTAGAATATTTTTAGAGTATTGAAAATTTCTGTCACGTTTTTCTCAGACACCACATATCCCTGCCTTCTGCAATTTGGCATGGAGTATCAGTATTGGGACCTATAAAGTGTAAGAGGGTATGGGATCTCTTGCATGCCCACTTCCTGTTTGATGTAACTTACTTTTAGTGTTATTACGGAGGCGACACATGTCTTCCGTGGAAGACTTACTACTAAGTTTCACAAGGTGATTGTAACTGGAACCTTTGCTCGCTATAAAACCGGTTTAACTCCCCATTTCTTTTAAAATGATTCTACCAAGTCAGGACCATTGCGGTCGACAATTTCCTCTTATTTCGACCTGATTTGTGTTTCTGTCTCATGGACTTCTGCTCATGAGAACTCTGTTCGGTGTTTTTAAATATCAGTCCCATTGATGAGACGAGAAAAAAGTCAAAAGGGCAACGGACATTTAGAATGATGACAAATTCCGCAAGGGGGTGCAAATATTAAGCTGGATGTGTTGAATAAAATGACCAAAGTATAAAATTAATGTATATATCAAATAATTAATGAAGGGTTATGGAGTAAATGCACATGAGTCAAAATCTCTACAAAAACATAGAAAAAACAAGCAATGGAACAACGCTTTATTGTTGTTCTTCGTCTTGACGTCACCACGAGGCCTTCAACAATGAGCTTTGCTCAGACCTAATATTAAGTTCAAGACGGTCCCTAGCACCGATTTGACCGAAATTCATTGCTAGATGTCGAGTAACGCTACTTCCATGTTTTTTCTGGCCATGGATGCGGGATTGTCATAAAAACATTAATTAAACTTGAAAATTTTTCTTACAATCACTATCACCTGCTGCCCGAAAAAAAAAACAAAACCAGATTCCTTAGTTGGCGGACAATCACAACATATAGACAAACACAGCGCACTCATCAAGTCGATTATATGAAAAGTGGAATTATAGATTAGTGAGATGTTGGCAATATTAACAGGTTGTCAAAATCACATTTAAAAAATATAATGCCAAAATTTGAAAGAATGATAGTGCATCCATATGAGAAATACTCTCAAGCACAAGTACACAATAACTGAACTGATAAAGAGCATACAGTCTTTGACTATGTTCATCTTCCATGTTGTCGCATCGAGGTGATTTTAACTGGAAATGCAGGTATGGATAAAATTCTTTTGATTCAATTACTGGCAGGAGCAGAAAAAATGTCAAAAGGGCAACGGACATTTAGAATGAAGGCAAAATTCCTCAAGGGGATACAAATATTGAGCTGCATATATTGAATTCAGTTGATGCGTAAAATGACCAAAACTAAAAAAAATCAATGTACTGTGTCCGAATCAATGACTTATTACAAATTCCTGAAAGTTTTTCTCAAATTCAAAGATCATGTTACAATCGTGATTGCTCTATGTTGCTTTTTATCTATTTATGAAGCTGCGCAAATCAATGCTCCAATAAGTTTATTTTCATACACAAATATTTAAAGTTTGTCTTTTCAGTTTACATTTTAAATTAATGGTTGGTAAAAATTTGAGCTCTTTAATGTTAAGTTTCTTAAATAATTCCAACTTGATAGTTTGAACTGCTCTTTATCATTAGACATTATAGTAACCTCGGTTTTTTTGCAAAAACAAATGTACCCAGATACAAGGCCTTAAATATCAAATACTTTTGTTTATTTAGGGTCACTTATATGTCCCATAATTGTACATGTGACTTCCTGGTGACTTCAAGATGAAGAACAACAATAAAAACGGTTTTCCATTGCTGGTACCTCAAGATGAAGAACAAAAATAAAAACGGTTTTCCATGGCTGGTTTTACCACATATTTGTGCGCATTGGCTCAATATTTTATTGCTTCTTTATTCTAAAAGAAAATAGTAAAATTGTAAAACTCTTTCATTCTAATCTTGAAATGGCTAACAAATTAATGCTTTCTGTTAAACTACATTATTATCCAATAAAATGGTTTCAAAATTTAGAAAAAATGCGAGAAGAATGACCAGACAAAACTTATTTACAGCTGAAAATGTGAAACAAGAAAAAAAATGGTATTGCCATAACCGTTCCTTGATATAACAACAGTATCCATCATTTAACAGAAATTTCCCCGATTACAATTTCATAAATATCTGAAAAACTACGTATTTTCCGCCAAATCTTAAACTTTCAACACTCAACAACAAAAAAAGTATAAATTTTATAACCTTCTTCTAAATATACAATATACGTACATTGTTGGAAACTATGAAATTTATTTGACGAGCTTTATAAACAGGTTGAAATGCAAGCATTTCTCGCCTGTTTCGCAGCAAATATATTGTTTTTATCTCGCAATCATTAAAAACCTATTTAAAAATGCATTTTCATGGTGAAGCGTCACGAAATAGAAAGTCAACAACTTCGACCATCTTTGTTAAATCCATGACGTCATAGGCTAATTTCCACTGTGATGTCAAAGTATAGTGGAACCTCCGAATACCGGCCTCCGTTGGGACCAAAGAAATCGGCCGGTTTTAAGAGGTTCCGGTTTTCGGAGGTTCCAAAAACCGGTCTTTTCAATCCGAACTCTTATACCGGACGTGTGGTAAATGATATGCAAGGTCAATTTAGGATGTGACTTAACTATTTCAAAATATCTATTGTAAATTTGAATCAATGTTGTCGGTAATCTGTTCAAATACAGTTATTTATCAATGAAGATGGCACGAGATAGGTGACAAATTGAATAAACTTGGTCGATTTCATTGTCCGCGGAAAAATTCAAAGTTGAATTATAGAAGAAAATATACGTTTGGGACCGATCTATATGACCGGAATTCGGAATTCAGAGGGACCAGTTTTCAGAGTAATTTTTAACTTATTTATATAGGTAAAAATTCCGGACCGAAACATATTGTTCGGTTTATAGAGGAATCCGGTTTTTAGAGGGACCGGTTTTCGGGAGTTCAACTGTGGTGAGGTTTTCAAACCAGTCGCCCTCTCTTTTCTTCGTTCAAATTCATGGGTCTTATTAGTCTATAGAAACGGCCATTGCAGGATAAAAACAATGTATTGTTAACATGTCAACTTGTAGACTGTCAACCTGTCAACTGTCAACTTGTCGACTGTCAACCTGTGAACTATCATCTATCAACTTCTTGATTTTCAAATTAAAATAATAAAGTCAACTTCTCAACCTGTCAACTGTCAACAAGTCGACTGTCAACCTGTCATCTGTTACCTATCATTTTCTTGATTTTCAAATTGAAATGATAGTCAACTTGTCAACTTGGGAACTGTCGACCTGTCCACTGTGAACATGTCAACCATGCACTTACGCGAATGTATTGTCAACCTGTCAACTGTCAACCTTTAAATCGTCAAATAAAAGCAATTAGGTGTTAATCTGTTAGTTGTCAACCCTCTACTGTTTACAAAAACAATTTTAATTTTAATGTGAACTATCATCTATCAACTTCCTGATTTTCAAATTAAAATAATTAAGTCAACTTCTCAACCTGTCAACTGTCAACAAGTCGACTGTCAACCTGTCATCTGTTACCTATCATTTTCTTGATTTTCAAATTGAAATGATAGTCAACTTGTCAACATATAGACTGTCAACCTGTCAACTTGGGAACTGTCGACCTGTCCACTGTGAACATGTCAAGCATGCACCTACGCGAATGTATTGTCAACCTGTCAACTGTCAACCTTTAAATCGTCAAATAAAAGCAATTAGGTGTTAATCTGTTAAATTGTCAACCCTCTACTGTTTACAAAAACAATTTTAATTTTAATGTCAATAGTCAATGAATTTATACATTGGCTATAGTTTTCTGCGTATGAATTAACCAAAAACCCGAACTACTTTACCTGATACCCTACTTGAGCCCTAATATTTATTTGAAACATAACAACAGGTAAATGTTAAGCATACGACAAATGAATGAATATGCATAAAAATTAGTGAGGTAAATAATTCGGGGTAAGGTAAGTAAATAATTTGAGGTAAATTATCAGTTAAAGTGCTTCGAAATCGAGAGAATCAAAGGAAAGTCAAAGGACAGATAGAATAGTCCAAGGCATTTACAAGAATTAAAGTGTCTTGAGTAACAAAAGAAATGGTCATACCAGGTCTTTAAGTATAAATATTGTTGTAGTATTAAAGATTGAAGGTAGATATTCTAAGATATTTTCAGATATTTTTCTGATAATCCCAAACTAAATTTACCGACTTTTTAGATATTCTAAGATATTTTCAGATATTTTTCTGATAATCCAAAACTGAATTTACCGACTTGCTTAGTACGCGTTTTCATGACTTATCTTAAGTCATCTTTAACTTTGGCAAGTTTAGAAGTCAGGACCTTAAAAAGGTGTTTCGATGCATCAATCTCGTACATTGCAATTTTCTGTACTTTGTATTGTTTCATTCTTTGTCGGGGTGACGTTACTGTGTGTTTTCAGTGGTGAATGGTGCATATAATGCAGAAAAAAACTAAATCTATTTAAGGTCAAGAACGGTACAGAAGTCTGATTGCATCATACTACAGAGGAGCACATGGCTGTCTGATTTTGTTCGATGTCACGAAACATTACACGTTCGAAAATGTTAGCAACTGGTATGTATTATTATTATTATTATACAAAATAACGATAAATATTATACGTTTTTTTAGATATCTTTTCTTTTTCTTACTTCAACAGCTGATTAGACTTCCAAGTAAGTTTTCCTTTTTATATGCGAACAGTGGAAGGCTGTTGATTTTTTCAGTTTGTTTCCTCATTTGCATCTATCAACAGAGACAAGATACTCACCAGAAGTCAGTCAGACTAACTTTCAATCTTTAATTTCAGCTTCAGATATATAGACGATGTACTTTCTCTTAATAATCCAAGATTCAAAGAATATTTACATTGCATCTACCACAGTCAACTTGAAATTAACGAAACAACCGATACACCCGATTCTGCTTCATACCTTGACCATTTGTTATACACTGAAGAAGATGGACGTCTGAAATCTATATTATATGACAAACGTGCTGATTTTGACTTTCCAATTGTGAACTTTCCCTTTCGCTGCAGCAATAAACCTACCTCCCCAGAATATGGAGTGTATATTTCACAATTAATTCTTTACTGTAGAGCATGCAGTTCATACAGTGACTTTGTGTAAAGAGCAAAAGCACTGTCACAAAACTGCTGAGTCAGGGATATGTGCAGCCATTATTGCTTTCGTCCCTTCAGAAATTCTATGGCCTTCACCACGACATCATAGATAGATATGAAATGTCAGTGTCACGAATGAAAACTGACATTTTCAGCTAGATTCACTAGCTAAATCTTCCCGGATTCGACATTAGCGGTTTTGACTTACCCTGGATTGACCCACTGACAGCGTGACGGCGCTGTATACAGGGCATGCTTGCCCTTCCGGAGCACCTGATGGCACTCTGTTTTTTTGAGAGTTCACACTGTTAGTTCTCTAGTTTTTTGTGTTGTATATGTAGTGTTTGTGTGTTTTGTGGGCATGTGGTGTCTTTGGTCTTCCGTCTTCTGGTGTCCTTGCTTTTGCCTTGTCTCTTGTCTATGATTTATGTAATCTTGTGCTTTGTTCCTTCGGTATTCTACTGCCGTTGTTTTTCAAAAATCAAAGATGTACTCATACCAACAAAAATATTTTACAGATATTTCAAATGTCCAGCTTCGCCTGAAAAAGATTCTTTGTGAATCGATAATAAGGGAATTATTTTACACCTTTTATAAATATATTGTAGAAATATTTACATTTTACTAGTGTGTTTATTACAAATATTTCATAGGCCAACTATACTTATAACTATAAACATATTAAACCATGACCTGATGTGTCAAAGAGCACTCCTCTTTGTCTGACAATATACTTATACAGTCTAGAATGTTGTTAGTTCAAACATTACTATACTATTAAATTACTATATCAAAGTTCACATGTATCACAGGCTTTATAAATACTTAAGAATTTACTTCGACTAAGAGACAAACTATCCATTTGATATGTTTGGGCGGGCTTAATAGTATAAGCTATAAAAAGATAACAATGCGTCGTTCGTACTCAAAATATGCACAATTTGCTACATCTTAAAACAATTGAAGTAGAATATCGAAGGAACAAAGAGTGCACATTATACAAAACTCAGTGTCAAGAGACATTACAAAAAAACAAAAACAAAAACAAAAACAAAACAAAACAAAAAAAAAAAACAGAATAAAGAAAGACAGACACCAATGTGCGAAAATAAAAACACACAACATTCAAAACGTTGGCACTAACAGTGTGAACTCCCATACAAACAGAGAGCAACATCAACATTTTGGGTTTTAACCTGGAGATGGGATGTTGTCTCCTACACATTTACCACATTTCCTTTCTTTTTCATATCACGTATTCCAGAAGGGTGAGCATGTTCTGCACCGTATACAGCGCCTATCACACTGTCAGTGAGTCAATCCAGGGTTGAGTCGAAACCGTGAAAGTCAGATCCATGAAGACACGAATTCTAACTGAAAATGTTTATCACTCGATGATGTCATTGTCGATGGCTATAGAATTTCATGACGGTTGAAAGCAACAAAGGCCTTACAAATTCCTGACTCAGCAGGAGGTTTGGCAGTGTTTTAACTAAAACGATTATTGGGAACAAATAAGGGTGTTATCTCTGTAGTTCTTTACAAAGCTATATTTAGCCTAACTGTAGCTTATATCCGTTTGATTTTACAAGATTTCAATACTAATTGCGTTTTTGACATACACCTTGATATAAAACATGTTGAAATAGGATTACGCTACCAAATTAAATTGATTTCAGTTTGAGCTCACATATGCATTGTAGTCTTCTAACTGACTTCATCTCTTCACATTTAGCAATTTACTGCATCTATTCATAACTTTTGTTTAGGTATACAGATTTGAAACAGTACAACATACATCCGGAAAATGTTCTCCACAGTTTTAGTCGGTACACGATGTCATTCAAAGTAGAGAAAAGTCCCGAAAGAAAAGGCAGAAGCATTTGCTGAACATATAATTCTAAGGAATTCCTTACATGGAAGTGAGTTCCGAAGAAATAAAAGTGACAACAAAAGTCCGAATCGATCAAAGGAAGAGACCAACAAGGAAAATCCGCATAACATTCGACTGAATCAGGGAAACACAATCCGACCCGAACAATTTTAGGCAAGCCGTCATGTCATTGACTAATGTTAAAGAGGGGTTCAATTTATAAGTAGATAATGTATTTCAAATATACAAAAGACATCCGTCAATAAGTTTTGAATCAATTGCGTAGAAAACTTAAACAAAGCAAAAAAATAAGAGACCTTTCATGGTGTTTTTGTTGACAATTTTATCATAAAACGTTTCAGTTTGAATTCTCAATCTCACTTTCAACTGACATGATTATATTTGTAAAAATCAAATTCTGTACGGCTTCAAATCCATAAACCTCTCATTAATAAAACCTGTACAGTCTGGCCTACCTTGTGCTACCTTGTGCTATTAAAACCTGAGGTTTGTGAAGCTTACTTTGAGAGAAATTTGGAAGTCGTTAGCTATGATAAACGTTTCTTCAATAATTTAAGGTGGCTCACTCATTACATGATTGAAATAGTGTTAGCTTTCGGAACTCCTTTGGTTTGTTACAATTCAATGGCTTAAAGAAGCTTACACACTAACCCCCTCTTTTTATTTCATGCATAGAAAAAAGAAGGGAAACGAGGAATGTGTCAAAGAGACAAAGACCCAAAGGGGAGTATTAAAAACTTAAAAGAAACCATTAGATCTTCAATGAACGGTGATGAAACCCCACACCGAAAGGCAGGTCGGAGTCGGCTCCTAAATAAAGAGTAATCAAGTTCAGCGAAATAAACATCATCCTACACTCCTATAGACATAAGTAACTAGAAAACAGACAAGACACACAAAGGCTTACTGAATTTCCTGACTTAGGACAGGCGCAAACCTGCTGCGGCGGGGTTAAACTAGTTTTATTGGGCCCAAACCTTCCCGCTAGCCAATGTGATAAATAAAAACAGTAAGATTAAGTTAGCAACAGGACCGAGTCAATTGTGAAAAATGAAACTGAAAGAACTAAATATACGGACATAAACATGAAATCACAAAAGACTTCCAGCAGTTAACTGACATGCCAGCTGTCTTCCAAAGGTCAAATTAAGACATCTCACAAGTTTTCCACAAAATTCTTGATATAACTTTCTAATTTTTAGACAAAAAATATTCCCGATGATAAATTAAGGATGATAAATTAATTTTTATGAATTAAAAATAAAATTTTTAATTCATAAAAATCCGTTCCCTACAATTCTCTAAAGTCTTGTATCTCCATAAAAAGCACACTGACCGATATATTTCTTTATACCGTGACATTTAGTTTTTTTCTGATCAATCAAAGAGAATTGGTGTTAAGAAATCCTTGATATAAACAACATTTGGAGTGTGCAACTTTAAGGGGATTTTTTGTCAAAATACTGTCTCGTTTTTTTTTGGTTTAAATTCTGTTCTATCAAGAAGGCGTATGACATCATGGCAACAGGCAAAAATTAAAGACAAACATAAGATCTGAGATAATATATCATATAGAAATTCGGTATTTTGTTATTTTCTATGAAATAAATAAATGATATTTCTGTGACACCTTTTACAGAAATGTTATTTTATATAGATAATGTCGTATTGTTAAACCTTGCTTATTTCGAAACCCTATTTCAATTTAAAAAAAACGGAACTCTAAAGACAATGGAGGGATATGGATTAAATGCACATGAGACAAAGTGTCCTCGAATACGGAGTAAATCCAAGCAACGGAACAAAGCATTATTGTCTCTATCATTAAGTCACCATGACGCCTTCAACAGTGAGCTGTCCTAGTTTAAGACGACCGTAGCACCGATTTGATTACTTCTCTGTACAAAATGGTGAAAATAAATGGAACTTTTCACACATATATGAAAAAATTGTACATTAGCTGATTTTATATTGAGTTCCGCAATAGCCATTGATTGCTTGTTTAAAGAGTTATATTTTAATTTTGTTTTGTTTGTCTATTTTATATTTGCATTTTTCTGAATGTTAGATTCTTAGATGCAATTAAGATTCAAAACACTTGAAGTCCTTCAGAATTAGGTGAACTTTGTATAAAAAATACTCTCTCATTTAATGGAATTTCTACATAGTATAAAATGTTCATTGTTTCGAACACTCTAAACACCATAGCAGTACAAGAGTGATTGGCTTGTGAAGGACAATGGGACAAAGCGACCACTAAATCTAAGGTGTGACTTAATATGAAAACACATGATCATTAACTTACACGGTGCAGAGATTGCATGTTCTAAAAACTTGTAATTGATGATGTTAAAGCACTTGGACGTTAGTCTTTCTAAATTTGATGTCAAATAAAATTTAATTTTTTCGGCCTCTTCATGAAAACAGTAATCTACTACGCCTACATTATGAAATATTACTCAGTGTGGATGCTAGTGCATTAACATGGCACAAAAGAGAAAAGTATGATTCATGAATCGAAATAGTTTAATTTAGACTTATTCTGATGTTCACATATAAACTTGTAACATCTTGACAATATGAGAATATATTTTATACTTCAATCTATAGTCGTAAAAAAACCATTTACTGCAACATGCGCCATAAAATTATCATATATAATATACAGAAATGAAGACACATTTAAAAAAAGATATGGTGGGCTTGACATGATAAGTACATTTAGTACACTATTCACTATTTTAACATAGAATTTGATTTTAAATGGCAAAAGAACTGTTTGCCACTTTTAACTGATCATTTTTTCTATTATTATAGTCCATGGGCCGGATTAACCCCCGTGCACCCCACTTCCGAACCGCACCCATTTTTTTAAGTCCGCATACATCCTCTCTTCAAAACATGTTAACACGTGCATAACCTGCACGCACTTGTGGAATTTGGCCCATTTTTAAACCCACCTACCGAAATTTTGGAAAATTTTGTTTTTTGTTCAAGTTTTTCTTTCAGTTGCCTCAAAATGTTGACAAAATGCCTTCAAGTTATAAAAAAGAGATATCAAATGATTGCTTATTGTATGAGCTTTACAAAGATCCCAAGTTTTTACAATTTCTATGCCCAATACGTTCCATAGCGCTATTAAACGTACCCCTACCACAATGAAATATTGACGAAAAAACAGATATTTTCATTGAAATTGCGTAAGTCTGATGGTCTAGAGAACCCGAAGTGCATCTCAATTCCCGATTCTGAAAATTGTTTTTAGCTTTTCAATCTTTTTTCCTCGATATAAAACATGTTAAGACAATGTTAACATATTTTAAATGACCAAAATTTTATTTTCAAATATACCAAATACAGGGACCTTTGAATAATTTTGTTTTTAAATAAGTTTTGTCTTTCTTTTGCCTTATATTATTTTTTAGTAAACAAATATCATTTAAAATAGGTATCAAATGAAAGCTTATTATATTTGCTTTACAACCATAACAAATAATGGCTGTTTTTAGGTAATATATACATCAAATATCAATAAAACTTACCTCTACCCTAACAAATTTACTCTAAAATTGTCAATTTTTTGTCTATTTTCGAATAAATATAACCAGAAGACGCAAAATGTGTGTTGTATAGGACAAAGTTGCATAAATTATATTATGGTTTTATATCTTAACAGCCATTTGTTGACTTAAACTTAATATTTTGCCCGAAATTGGTGAAAAATGGGAATTTTCAACATTTCAGAATTGTGCAAAGTCCACTGCTATATCGTTATATGTGCCAAATCTGGAGAATATTTCTGCAACTATGCCAATTAATTGTACCAAGCGACACATTTGGTGTCTTAAAACATTGCTAAGAAAAACAAGGAGTGTTTAATGTAACTCTGATTACAGAAAATCTTACCCATACCTAAACGAATTTTCCCTGAAATTGATTATTTTTGGTCTATGTTCGCATAAAAATACCCAGAACATGCAAAATGTGTATGACAATATTGCATGAATTACATCGTGATTTGGTATTTTAACAACCATTGGTCGACTTTAACTCAATATTTCTCCCCATATTGATGAAATTGAAATTTTCAACATTTCAGATTTGTCCATAGTTCACGGTTAAATAGCAATATTTATCAAATCTATAGAATATATCTGCCGGTATGCCAATTAATTGTTCTAAGCAATACATTAGTTGTCTGAAAACATTGTTTAGAAAAAGATGAATGTTATATGTGACTCTAAATACCGAAAGTTTTACCCCTACCCAACAAATTTTCCCCGAAATTGGTGAATTTTGGTCTATGTTCGCATAAAAATAACCAAAACATGCAAAATGTGCGTTGTATATGACAATGTTGTATGAATTAAATCATGATTGGGTATTTTAACACCCATTGGTCGACTAAAACTCAATTTTTCTTCCCAAATTGATGAAAAATGGGAATTTTCATCATTTCAGATTTGTCCATAGTTAACTGTCAAATCGCAATATGTATCAAATCTATAGAATATATTTGCAGATATGCCAATTAATTGTTCTAAGCGATACATAAGATGTCTTCTTAAAACATTGTTTAGAAAAAACAAGGGGTGTTTAATGTGTCTCTAAATACCAAAAATCTTACCCAACACATTTCCCCCAAAATTGTAAATTTTTTGGTCTATGTTTGGATAAAAATAACAACCACACGCAAATTCTGCGTTGCATATAACACAGTTGAATGAATACTATCATGATTTGGTATTTCAAATCCCATTTGTCAGCTTAAACTCAATATTTTGTCCAAAATTGATGAAAAATGGAATTTTTAGGATTTCAGAATTTTCCAAAATTCATTTTTAAATCATTATATGTGGCAAATCTGGAGGATTTATCTGCAGATATGCCGATTTATTGTCTTAATCGATACATATGTTATCTAAAAATACTGTTTAGAAAAATAATGAGTGTTCAATTAGACTCTAAATACTGAAAATCTTACCCCTACCCCAACAAAATTAAACTTAAAAATCTCCAAAATATGACCGTCTGTACATATAAATGAACAAAGCATTCTAATGTTTTGCTTTCTTTGCAAAAGATGCATTTGATACATCATAATATGTAATTTTGACACCAAAATATGGGTAAAATTGAATATTTTGGACGATTGTCGTGAAAAATGGGTATTTTCTGTATTTCAGAATTTTCCGAAATTCAAAGTTCAATCACTGAATAACTGCCCATAAAGCGAGCGCATGCTCTTATTTTTGATATATTGGAAGCTCTGTGTGTTTTGGTGTTTCAAAATCATATGTCATTGCACCTTTATACAATGTTTAAGCTTTTCAAGCTGAATAAAATGAAATAAATTGTGTTGAACAAGTGTGGTAAGGGGTAATATGTTTGTAATTTATGAGACTGTAGTTAGTCTAAAAGGCTTAAAAGCATACTTTCTAATTGCTCAGGTATGATGAAACGATATTTAATCAACATTTTCAAGTTATACATCAATTTCATGAAGTATTTTCATCTCAAAGTCATACAGCAGAAATTTTGAAAAACAGAAAATTCCAATTTTTCATACAATTTCGGACAGAAGAGTCGAATAAGGTAGTTAATTCATCAATTAATTTAATTTTATCATGTCGTATCTTTCACAGTCATTATAGAGATTGTTAAAAGAGCGGGACATGCTTATCCTTCCGCTGAACCTGATGTCGCTCTCGATTTAAAGGAATTTCACACTGTAAGTGCTTTAGTTTTTTGTGTTGTCTTGTGTGTTAAATTGTGTAATTATAGTTTTGTCAGCGTTAGTGATGTTTATGGTTCCAGTTTGTCCTTGTCAATCTTTGATTACAAAATGAATAATAAAAATGTTTCAAAAATTTACCATGATACTGTGGGAGTGTTAGAGAAGTAATACGTACCATGGTCTTTAATTTGTTATGTCTTAGGGTCAGGAAAACGACATTTAATAATCAGGTATTAAACAGATCTTTCAAAAACATATTTCCATCACTTACCGTGTGACGGGTGCTGTTTAAAAAGCATGGCATGATTACCCTTTTGGAGCACCCGATGTCTGGGAGTTCACACTGTGAGTGCCTTGGTTTTGAATGTCGAGTTGTTTAATTTCTGTGCCTTGTTGCTGTTTAACGTCATTTTCTTCTGTGTTCTCGTTTGTTTGCCATGTCTTGGAACTTCTGTTTTGTAAATACGCCTCCTTTGTTCATTCGGTTAACTGTCGTTATTATCTGTCACCCACCAGTGCTGACATTCATCACTAAATCTATTTTCCCAATATCTAATTTCAACAACTATCTAGTTACATTTTGTATCGCTTCTTTCTCATAAGCTTTTAGAAGTAAAAACAATGAACTAGATTTACAGAATTTTTCTTCTAACTCTCTGGAGTTAGTTTTGTTTTCTGAAAATTTCAAATTAAACATTCTTAATGAAAGTCAATAGTCACAGCCCTAACTACACCCTCAACATGAAATTGTTCCTTATAAACGACAATAAAATGCATAACGTTGCGTTAGACACATGTAACAAAGACGATATTACAAAAGTTATATGATTAAACAGAACAATGCACACAATACACATGTAGCCTTACTTTTGTTGTCATTATGTGACAGATTGTTACTGAACAGTATTGATTCTATCCAAAATACTTCGCAATAAATCTTTCAGTACGTTAAGTACAGTCTGTACAGTGCAGTAAGAGTTTCGCCAGACTTTAAGTACATCATTTAACTTGCATTGGCAGTGCATAAACGTTCATCAAATCATGTTTACCCTTCCGGGGTACATTATGAAACTTTTTAAAATCTTTTAAATGGTGTGCAGTATTAGTGATGTTTCGTTTGTGTCATTCCTGTATAATCATATCTAGTTGTGTTTATTTTGTTGTTTCTCTCAGGTTCCCTGTTATTTTTTGTTTTCCTTGTTGTTCATGTTTCTTTCATGTTTCTTGTTGTTTCTGTCGTGTTCATTATTGTTTCTTTTGTGTTCCTGTTGTATTTTCGTTTTCCTTGTTGTTCCCATAATCCTTGCTGTTTCTGTCGAGTTCCTTGTTATTTCTTTCGTTTTCCTTGATGATTATTCCTAGTACCCTGTTGTTTTTGTTCGTTTTCCTTGTTGTTCCTACATTCCTTGTTGTTTCTTTCGTGTCCCTTGTTTTTCTTTCATTTTTTGGTCGTATTTTTCTTTTCGTCCCTTTGTTTCTTCCGTGTTTTCCTGTTTTTCTTGTATTTCTTGTTGTTTCTCCCATTTTCCGTCTCTATTTTATATTGCTTACTAATTTTTGTTGATTCGTGAAATTTTTGTGTCGACTGGCTTGGTTTCCTCGGTAATCGTTGGCCAATTCATTAGCTGGATCAAAAATTAAAAAAAGATGAAATAAGTAATGACCCCCATCCCCCAGTATTTGGTGTGATATTTTGGTCACAGTAAAAATCGATGAAACTCGAAAGACAATCACCATTTTATACAAATCTCGAGCCATCAAATAGAAGAGTAGTTTTAAGATGTATTTTGCATAAGACATCGCAGTACCAAAAGTGCAGCAATCAAAAAGAATTAGGTGAAATGGAATTCATGGATTTTCGTTTGTTAAGCTATTAAGACTCTTTTCTCGCGACTTCCTTTAGTACAGAAGTTTTTGTTTGCTATTAATTTTCGAAATGATTCAAATACATTTTTGTTATCTCATTTTACCAAAAATTAACTGTATACGCTTTCCCTTGGACAATGTCAATACATATCAAATAACGAAATACCGAAGTTACTGTAAATCTAATTTCTGCATATGTGCATTACGACAACTTATTCCTCTTCATTGCAGATAAAATCAAAGCATTTTGAAACCGATGAACCGAAATATTTTTAAAAGCTGATGGAGAACAAATTACCTATAGGATCTAAAAAGGAAAAGCCAAAATCATCTAATGACAGAGGTATGTATAAGGGAAATACTCCTTAGGTTTTAACCAAATTTTCTTCAATTTGAAAATTGTAAGTTTTAAAATAAAATCTGTTTTCGGGCCAGTACCGAAGCACTGGCTACTGAATTGGTGAATATCTTCGGGGACTAACAGTCCATCATCAATGGCATCGGCCCAGTGGTAACAAATGACAAAATACCGATGTTACTATAATCACAATCTTATTTCAGCATATATGCATTTCGCATATGCAGAAATAATACTTTATTCAAAACGTACAACAAATTAGGATTGTAGCATAATATATTTGACAAGTAAACACATAATATTCATAATATTTTAATACTGTCAATTGCCACTTCAACTTCTCGGTTCTCATATGTGTTAAAACAATGACTGACTGTTTTAATTTGTACAAAAATTTACGGGTAAAACAAATGAAAGGATATGGAGTGAATGTACATGTGACAAATACTCACACGATACATAGAAAACTCCAATTTATCAACTTTTTTAAAAAAGTAATTGAATTTTCATATTTAAATTTGCTGTTTACAAGGATCATTTACTCTTCATCAGGGTCTATAAGTCTCGTCATGTGACCTCCAAGAATTCACGATAAACATGATATCCGGAAACTTTTCCCGCAAAAACATGACGTCTGCTGATTATGACGTTCAAACTTTTCGTTTGAAACGTCATATATTTTTGTAGAAAATGCAACTTCCGGGTACAATTTATGTGCCCGGAAGTTTCAAAATTGAACGAGACTTACAGACCCCATTAAAGAGGAAATTTATTGTTATGTCACCCCAGACGAGTCGGGGTGACATGTTGTTATTCTACGTTTCTTCTGATTCTACTTCTTCTTCTTCTTCTTATTATTATTCCAATGATTCTTGTCTGAGCGATTATCTCTAAATGGCTGGACCAATTGATTTCAAACTTTGCCCAAAGTTAGAACACCATCTGAAGTTATTCACAATGCGTCAAAAATTTTCAAAATGACCGCCATTTCCAAGATGGCCTCCGAAATACGTCAAAATTTCAACGTTGTCCAATTTCAACGAAAATTGATTTCTAGATAGATTTTGACGCTGCGAATAATATGGGATCTTCGAATAAGGAGTCTGGGGTGACATCGGCTATTACTTGCAATTGCAAATCTAATTACCTTTCTATTTGTCCTATTGGATTTGTTTTACTAATTTGTAAAGAGCCAGTTTATATTGCAGTATTTATGTTTGGGGTCTAATAAAGAAAATAATGCGGTTAATAGCCTTTCAAACTTATATGTTGCATCTTGAATAAATATTTATTTCATTTTCAGATCATAATTTTACCTTGAGATTTTTGAGTGAAATCATAGAAGGCCATAACTCACATGTTAACATCAACTGCAATAATTTTAATGAGCTGTATGGCCATTTCGGAAATTAATTCCTCATCAGCAGCGCCAGAACCCAAACAAAGGAAGTCCATAATTTCAAAACAATGTTTAAAATGCATAAAACCAAACGAAATCCGAATAATCAGTAACAGTACAAAACTACTATGGAGGGAGTTAGACCTTTTTTTTTAGAATTTACATGAATTTAGATAATACTAATTAAACAAAGTTTACACATGATATATTATCTCATGTACAAGTACACCATATCTGAGAAAAATAAAGAGCACGGGGAATTGTTTTTCCAACTCCACACTGCATTAAAAGACAAACTCCTGTATTGAATAATTTACGAAATGATTTGGAGTAAATGAAGATGAGACCATAACACATGTGTTAGTTCCATAACATTTTATCTTATACTTTAATGAAGTTTGAAATGGTTGTCAGTTTGTTCATTTTTCTTGTTTTCAAGAATCTGGACATCACAAGGGGTAATACATATGGAGAACAGGATTCTAAATCATTTGGAACACCTTTTTCATTTATGTTTTTATTGGTTCGTTTGTTCTTTAATTGCCACAAATAAAAGAAATAAAAGTTTCTTCCCCTCCTGACCAAATCCGTTCAGCCTCTGAAAAAGTTTATATTTTGCTCATTGTGGTCATTAGAAAAATCACAGCCTTTTACTAAAGGGATCATTAGAAAATTAGGGTGAAAACAAAATAACAAACTTAATTTTCAAGAACAAAGTCCAATAAAAAGCAAAATTAGGTTGGATGAAAATCTAGGATTTTTTTTAATCAAGCTTTGCTATACCCCAATCAGTTTGTCGATATGCTGGATTTGTTTTTCAATTGCTTTTATGTATTTTTGAAAATGCAGGCGTTTGTTTTACAAGATGCGTGATTCTCTTTTGTCTTTTATGGTGCGTATTTCAGTTTTAATAAAAATA
>MJUU01019858.1:765-32435 GCA_002080025.1 Modiolus philippinarum
TGACGTATGAGGTTTATGTGCTTTGTCTAGCGGGCGGTAGACAGTCCACATAAATTCGTGACGTATAAGGTTTATGCGCTTTGTCTAGCAGGCGGTAGACAGTCCACATAAATCCATGACGTATATACGATATTTAATAAATCCATAATGTATACGGTAACTTTGTCATACAACAATTGACAAAGCAGAAAAATAATAAAGATTTATTAAATCCATGAAAAAAACACGCACAAATTCTTCCACAAGTTAACTCCGAGAAAAATTTAATCCAGCATGGCGTGATTCTTCCGGGTTGCTATTTTTATATCCTGATTTATAAAATCAATATTCGTATTATAACTATCCATTATTATTATTTTTTTCCTCTGCCTGAAATAAAATACCGTAAAAAAAATTAGTTTATGTATGGAATTTATATCCCTTAATAGTAAACACAAATACAAAAATATATGTCGTTGTTTATCTAACGATGTACATTGTGAGAATGAATGGAAAACTACCAACAGCTTGATCTTGACGTCGTATTGATTTTTGTCGCAGTTTCACTAAGGCGTATCGAATACCTGTGTTAAGAAAACGTATTTGTCATTAAAAGTAATTTGTTTTAACACGTTAAGATTGAATTTCCCGATCAAAACAATGAAATATTTTCTTCTCTGGTAAGTTAAGATACAGGAAAGAATATTTATTTTTAGTAGTTAAATCAAGCGTATTTTTTGAGACCTGAAGTTCTGAAGATATAAGTTCTCTCTCCTTTTTACTAGGAAAAGTATACACTATGTAGAAATTACAATTTAAACGACAGTCTTTAGGTATCCGAAAATAAGACTGACTCAAATAAATTACGCTCATTTTCTTGTGCCTTCCGCCTGTAAAGTATTTTACAATAGAAGATTGATCTTGTTGTGAACAAATATAGTCGTCAAAAATTACGATTTTTTGTTTGTCACCGGCTTCGTCCTCGCAGTCGATGTCTTCAACTTTACCATTAGATAGATGTAATAAATCTTCCAGAGACACACCTAGTTTTTCCGCTATTTCCTCGAATCTTCGAATTAGTTCCTTGTAGTAATGTTGTTCTAAGTTCTTTGCGTAAAGAATAATTTTGTCGTAATACAATAAGGGTTTAAATAAAAGGTGCATTAGCAAATTCGTCATGCCCGACCCGGACGGGCCCACGGCGTGTAAGCGGAAGTAATCACTCGGCATATTTTTTACTCCTTGTATTGTTTTAAAATTATTCGTATTAGACTTTTCTGAAAAATATACGGGAATCGTTGTCATTTTTTAATACCCGAATATTTATTAGATAAAAAATTATGAGTGTATTTCAGGTAGGAGGGTGCATAACCATTGTGGTAAGTAATAATGTTTGACTTTTATAATAAAAAAATCAGGTAAAAAAAATGCTTGCATATGATTTGACCAATCTAAAAAAATAAAAACAAAGGTGTATGGTTTTTACGCAATACTTGATATTCAAGGGGAAATCGTATATTTATATTATCCTTTTAGCAATATATTCGTTATAGAGAGAGTAACTGGTGATGAGTTATCAGACTTACTAGAAATATATAGGAATCAAAAGTATAGAACCAAAGTACGTCAGTGTTACGTATAACCCGTGTTATGCTTAAACCGCAAGCAACGTAAAAAATGTGAGTGAACTAAGAATCTAGCCCGTTTTACCCGTCTCAACTGTAGTGAATAACAAATCTTACATGTTTGTTTATTCTCGTTAGTCCCGTAGATAGTAGTTGATATGGGAAAAAGCCGTAGGTTTTCAAAAACCTACGGCTTTTTCCCATATCAACTACTCTCAGGAACTTGAAAATGAACTTCAAGAACTGATGAAATATTGATTTGACTATTTTTCTAAAATTTTACATGATATTCTTTATTATTGACTTATTACTGATATTTACATATGTTGACAATTTAATTTAATCACATGTTAATTATATTAAAGAATCTATTTTTTTACACAACTTTACAAATATATAACCAGTTTATTTATTTAAAGTTTTTTTTTTTACTTTTTTCAGAAATATTTTTGCAAGTTATTTGTTGCATTTGTTAATATTTATTGTTTATATAATTATTAAAACTTGTTTTCTAAAGAATTTCAAATTTCACAAACTTTTTGCGCTCTTCCTGATTAATGTTTTTAATTATTGTTCTAATTTCAAAATTTTTTCTAAGAGGGGAGGAGTGTAGTAGAGTTGGCTATGGAGTTATCTGTCTTTAAATTTTGTGTTTTTGAAATTGACCAATAATTATTATATTTTTGATAACATCTTTTTAATTTTCATACTTTATCTAGTTAAAAAGTATTTAGTTTCATTAAATAGAATAATTTTAAAATATAATGGTCTTTGAATTCATAATTTTGTTAATTTAAATTTCTATTTATAGATTTTACAGGAAAATATTTTTTTTTTATATAGTCAATGTTGATACGTTTATATATTGCTTTAGGGCTATCTCATAGCCCAAATTAGGAGGTCCTCGACTTCCAAAAACCGTCCGTTTGAAAAGTATTTCATATCTATTTCAGAACTAAATTATTTAATGTTGTTCATTTGATTTTGGATACTTTATATAATTGTTATTTGATTTTGGATACTTTACATAATTGTTAATGAAAGTTACACTTTACAATTTTACTCATTTAAAGCCTACAAATGGTTTAGTAAATACCACATTCAAACTACTTGGCAGAAGACCTGATAAAGCCACACTTGGTGTCCGTCCGTCTGTCATCACTGGCGTACGTCGTCTTCTGCTACAAAATCATAATGGAGAAATAAAATCCACAACCGTATCTCGGGAAAAACGACATTTCTACACTAGAGATAGTTTTAAAAATTTTCAATTTTTTAAACGCGAGGCTTGAAAAATTTAACTATCGAGAGAAGAATTTTACCTCCTTTTCCGACAATATGAAATAAATGTCCTCTTTGAGTGCGACTCATCAGGCATGATCGCCTTTTTTCATGACGTCACAATGGTAAAGTATCTGATTGCAAATAAAATATGTTTAATGTTAAATGCTAATGAAGGAAAAGGAGCATTTTGGGGGGTAATAAGCCTTGTAAAGGGTTTTAGGGATATGTATTATATGCCATTTTTATTGTAGGGATAAAGATTTTTTTCTCTTACTGTTAATTTTTAGGGATATGGATTACTTGACCTTTGGATTTTATGAATGAAGATTATTTAATTCGATTTGGGGATATCTGCAGACATTTCTAGGATAACAAGGTATTGTATAGATACCCACCTATACAATGCTCCAAAATTTGCTTCAATGTTTCAAAGATCAAAATGATCCAAAAATGAGACGGGTGAAAGATGCAGATAGGAAAGTAATACAATTTGGTATTCCACACCAGTACACATGCCGTGATTTCAAATAAGCATTTATATGTGAAATATTGTGACTTATAAATGTCTGTTAACAGTATTAAAGTGCAATAAAGAATTTTGTTATGTGAAAAAAGAAGAAATATTGTGACCTTGGTCAATTTTCAATTCCTATTCCTTAATGAAATTTAAAAAATTGCAACCATCTATTTCTAAAGCAGATGACGTCAATTTTCCAAACTGATTATACAATTGAAAAAAAGAAGTTAAAGATTTCTGAACCAATATAACAGTTTTATAGTTCAATTAAGAGGGGGTGGGGGAATTAATGCAATGGCGAAACAATTTAGAGAGTTAATTCTTACCACAAAATCATCAATGTTTTTGTACTTGGCTCGTGAATATAGCTTGATGTATTTGAACTTTAATAGTTAATTACAATTGGCAAATTACAAACAAAGAATGCTAAATTGTTAGTTTTAAAGTATAATCTCTTTTTTCCAATAAATTTTTGGGTCTATGGTATTTTTTATTAAGATAGTTATTCATTTTCATTACTTTTGTTGTAAAAATGGAAAAATGACGAAAAAAAACAATACCAAGGGAGATCATAATATAATATAATATGATATAATTATTTCCCCTGAATAAATTAGTACACATTTTCCTCCCTAAATATGATCTTCATGATAAAAATTCAGATACAAAAATGTGCCAGAAATGATATTATAAGATTAAATTTGTATTCATATCAAAGATAATTAAAATTGACGCAGAATATTTTCAATTATTTCCAAAAGTAAAATTAAGAATTTCCCCGTTCTAAGACATTTTTTATGAGCTACAAAGGCAGTTTTCTTTAATACATCTACAATAAAGTTTTAGAAGATATCCAGGGGTGAGTACCAACTTTAATTTCCAATTGTTGAACCAATTTTATAGTTCGATAGCAATAACTGAGTTGTAAAACTGCAAGATTCAACCTAATTTCTGCTGTAGGTCAAGTGAAAAGAAGAATTTACTTCAGGAAGAGGGAATCTTGTATATTGAATGAGGAATAGGTATCGAAAAATGATCATGGCCATAGTATGCTGCACTAATGACTTGGACTACCGTGAGATACAGTATTCTAGATTCCCGCACTGTAGAAAATGCTCATATATTTTGTGACCTTTATATCTTTTTGTTATAAACATTGGTTACTTACGTTGTTTGTTTTAGTGCATTTCACTAACACGTAAATATGTAGGACATGTCACGGATATTGTCACTCGAGATATATCTTCATCTATAAGTAAAGTACATGTCTACATAAAGTTTTGTGAAAATACGGTGTTTTTTGTGACGAATGAAAAGTAAGGGTGATAAATGTTTAAGGTTATGTCTCGATTATAAAAACAAGACAATTTACATGTAAACAAATGTTTTACGTATGTGAATCGGATTACAAAATATGTTTTTAAGTTATATAAGTCAGTGCAGACAGAAAAGGAGAGACATTTAGAGAAATACTTTAAAAATGGCAGCACTGCCAGTCACGTCAAACCTTGCTTTTCAGCAAGATATTGGACAGTTTTCATTCGCCTTATATGGAGAATCCCCAATCACTGGAAATGAGATTATGTCACCTTATAGTATATGTTCTGCACTGATGTTACTGACGCTCGGAACGGCCGGCTCGACTAAAAATCAAACGATTTCTGCTATGTTTAAAAAGGCTGAACCAATGGATATTCATTCAAACTACAAAACTCTGAACGATCAACTATCAACGAGACGATCAAACGAAATCAGCTTTCTTTCGGCGAATAAAATGTTTATTAGTAATTCATTCACTTTATTAGACTCGTACAAAGCTAAAGCTGTGGAGTACTACGATGGGGAAACTCAGAAGTTGGACTTTGGACCACCACATTCTGAACAATCAAGACAAACTATAAATAGTTGGATTGAAACAAATACAAATAATAAAATAAGAGACATGATTCCACGAGGAGTTCTGGACGCTACTACCATTGTCGTCCTGGCCAATGCTGTGTACTTCAAAGGGACATGGAAAACTAAGTTTGATCCCAAGAAGACGAAAAAACGTAATTTTGTGGACAGTTTGAATAACCAACATCAAGTTGACATGATGTATGGAAAGTTTAAAGCAAAGTCTGGTGAGGACCCCTTTCTAGGATGTAAAATTCTACAACTGCCATATGTTGGAAATACATTGTCTATGGTTTTTCTGTTGCCAAATGCCGTAAGCGACCTTTCAGCACTGGAGAATAATCTTAATTATTCAAAGCTCAAGAGTCTTCTGTCAAGACTACAATTACAGGATACTATTATAAGAATACCAAAATTTAAAATCGAAGCAGAATATGACTTGAAACCAATGTTGATAAACCTCAGAATGACGGAAATATTTGATCCCAATATTGCTAACTTCACAAATATGGTGGCACCCGAGACAAACGCCCGGGGAGTTTATGTCAGTGACGCCCGTCATAAGGCATTTATAGAAGTAAATGAAGAGGGCAGTGAAGCGGCCGCAGCCACTTCACTCACCTTTGCTGTGCGTTCTATGATGCCAAGCAGACTACCGTTCGAATTTGTGGCTGACCGTCCTTTTATGTTCGTTATTCGTGACAATGAAACTGGCACAATTCTCTTTGTTGGAAAATATACAAGACCATAGAAAATCCGAGCGAAACTTTATGACTGTTTAGCTTCTCTGTGGAGATTTTTAGCTATATTTTAAAATGAATATTCCTATGATGAATCACCGACATGTTGTGTTTATTCGGACGAAATCGGTGAGCGTTTTTTTTTCTAGAATAGTGCAATAATGGATACTCATAATCCCTTGGTGTCCGTTTGGTTCATGTTTTAAAGTGTTCACTTTATTTTTATTCTCTCTACATGTTTTTACACATGGAACGAATTATTATTACTATAGAGCTTTTCGAAAAATCGTTGGGTCTGCTCTTCGGTTTCGGCATTTAAATACAGTGAAACAGTTCGGGTTATCAAGGCTATCAACTCATTGCGGCAAGTGTTGTTTATTCTGAACACAGCTCATAACACTGTTCATAATTAGATTACTAGGTTATTGTTTACTTTGACACTGCACTAATTTTGTTAGAATTAATATGTATTCAGGGTTTCAGTTGTATTAATAGCCAACAATACAAGTGATAACCGGAAGTACCTCCAGTTAATGGGAGAATTCCAATCCAGGAAAAGATAACAACACTTTATAGAAAGGGATATGATAATCTTATTGTCCAATCATTGCTATTGACATTTGCCCCGTCGTGGGCCCTAATTTGTTCAAATAAAAATATTTTATTCTATTCTATTCTATTCATAATAAAAGTTAATATCTTTTTACTCAAAATTATTTTTGTATATATTTGTAAACAATAAATGTTTTGTTTTTATGTGACCACTAGTGATACCATTAAAAACATTCTGCTTATCAAAAATGTGTCAAATAACGGACTGAAGTGCCATGTAATAACATTTGCTTGTCTGTAACTTATGTTATAGGGGCGGAAGGACTGGACTTTTTCAGGACGCCGAATATTATAGAGTTACTGTCTTTTGTTGAGGTAAATGTGCAGTGTTATTGACTTTTGGGGAAACAGACATTCATCGAGCCGCATGGCGAGGTGAATATCTGTTTTCCCAAAAGTCAATAACACTGCATATTTACCGAAACTAAAGACAGTAACTGTTTTATTCTATTATCCGATAAATACATAATAATTCTTTTTATTATGTATTATACTATACACCTAGAANTACATTTTATTCAGTAGCAGCATTCGGGATAACTCCGTAACGTCATTCGGGATGCACATTATTTTTTGGGGAATGTGGATTTGCCTTTAAAGTTATTTTTACTGAATACTCGGATCAGACATAAGTCTCTCATCCCAATTAATTACCACATTACCGACATTAAATACACATTCAAATATCTGCCTTCAAATACAATTTTCCTATTGTTACTCGATCAAGACTTCATTCTTTACAATATCAACTGTTAAAATGGAAAACAAAACCCCGATTTCCCCAGGAAACGCAATGATTGTTTGCAGGAACCATAGGTTTCCTGATATAAACTCGACAGCAAATAGGAATTTTGTGCATTTCTTAATTTTTTTTTTCATATTAAAAAAGAGTGTTTGCTATAACAAACATTAGTAGCTTAATAGGAGATCTCAAGACCCGACATCGCTCACCTGAACAATGACTCACATAAAACGTCCAATTAACCTTGTTATACAGTGTCACATTTAGGGCTTCATGTTAAACTATGTTCCCTGATTACGTCCATCCTAGAGAGGGTGCAGATATGCCAGACACATTTTGTTCAAAGAGTAGGAAAAAGAAGGGAAACGGGGAATGTGTCAAATAGACAACGACCCAAAGGGGAGTAACAACTCAAAGCCACCATTAGATCTTCAATGAACGGTGAGGAAACCCCACACCCAACGGCAGATCGGAGTTGGCCCCTAAATAAAAAGTAATCAAGCCCAGTGAAACAAACACCACCCCAGACTCCAGGCCTTCATAGAACTATGGTTCCCAGTAATTTCACAGCAGAAGATCTCTTGAATTTCCCCATAGAATGCAATATTTTATTCTATGTTTAGTTCCCACTGAATCTAAAGTTTCAGACTTATATGATGTTATAGGAATAGATTAAACGATCTTTGAATGTGTTTCCAATAGGGCTCCAATATTAAACAATTTTACTTGAGAGCAGCAATCTTGGAAAAAAATGACTTGATAATTACTATTAATTTTTACGGAGTACCACTAAAGGACTAGTGTTGCCAAGTTTGATAAGACTGGCTTAGTTGTTTGAGAGGATAAGATCTACATTATGTGTTTTCCTATAGGGTCTAATGTTAAACTATGTTCCCCACTGATGGCCATCTTGGATAAGATGTGAACCCAAAAAACACCTTTTTACATGAAATCAGTAATGGACTATAGTTATTAATCAGGCGCGTCGCTCCCTTCACGCAAAAAATCATTTGCTTGCACATCATCCCCCCCGCAAAAAAAACAGAAAGGAAGAGGAAGCGAAAATAGTAATAAAATAAAAGTTACTGACAAAGACGAATTTTCGGTCATTTCTCAAGATATATCCGGACTTATATTTTCTCATCACCGAGTGTAACAGCCGCAAGTATCCGATATGATAAAGCTGGATTATTAT
Source organism: Modiolus philippinarum (assembly GCA_002080025.1). NCBI lineage: Eukaryota > Metazoa > Mollusca > Bivalvia > Mytilida > Modiolidae > Modiolus > Modiolus philippinarum. Next base: position 9,356 of record MJUU01019858.1, read on the forward strand.
CTTATAAAGAAAAATGACGGACGATGCACTGAGACTAGTAGTCCCCCGTGAAGCTGATACAGTCGGTCTAGGGACTAGTTCTCAAAACGTACAAGATGCTGATGTTGCTTGGAAACAAGAGGCTCTCAAGAGCCTGTATCGCTCACCTGGGTCATGGCTGACACAATGTCAAAATAATCACAACGTTTAAGGTTCTCATTTTCAAATTTGTTTATTAATGTTTAAGGGTCTCATTTTGAAGTTTGCTGATATTGTATGATCCAAAATTAAACTTTGTTTCCCACTGGCAGCTATTTTTGATGGGGCGTAGACCAACTGTCACCTTTCTTGAAGAAGACCATGTAAGGATTATTGTGCCTCACTTTGGTTCCAATTCGCATAGTATTTTCAGAGGAGATCTTTAAATGATTTCCCATGGGGTCCAAGGTTAAACAATGTTCCCCGTTGACTGCCATCTTGGATGCTATGCAGACATCCAGACACATTTTACGAAGGGGACCTAGTAAGGACCATTGTGACTAAGTATGATTCCAATTGGCCATGTACTTTCAGAGCAGAAGATTTTTGAATATGTTTCCCTATAGGGTCCAATGTTAAAAATATATTCCCTCCTGGCGGCCATCTAGGATATATGAACACATTTTTTAAAAGGGGCCACCTATGCACCATTGTGACTAAGTTTGCTTCCAATTAGCCCAGTATTTTCAGAGGAGAAGATTTTTGCAATATTGTCCAATTTTGGACAAAGTTCCCCGCTGGCGACCATCTTGGATGACGTGCAGACTTGCCAGACAAAATTTTCAAAGGGACCACCGAAGGACTATTGTGACCAAGTTTGGTTCTAATTGGCGCAGTAGTTTCAGAGAAGATCTTTGAATGCTTTCCCATAGGGTCCAATGTTAAACTGCGTTCCCTGCTGGCGGCCATCTTGGATATGATACAGACTTGCCAGACACTTTTTTATGGGGCCACCTAAGGACCATTGTGCCCAAGTTTGGTTCCAATTGGCCCAATGGTTTCAGAGAAGATGATATTTGAATGAAAAGTTTACGATGGTCAGACCACTGAAGGCAAGAAGATCACCATGGCAGAGCCATGCAGGTGAGCTATAAAGTTATACAGTCATTGAAGCATAGATGCAACTTCACTATTTAATGAAAAAAATGTTTGCATTGTGGGCAAACAAACATAACTAAACGATACAATTATACATTATATACAATTATTATTAAATTGTGAAATAAGTATAGTTTACGAAAGTATTTTTGCAAAAAAATGTAAAAATTTGTACAAAAACACTTTTTTGCTCTAGATTATGTAACAAATAATTATTTATAATAAAGTGATAGCAGGCAATTTCTCTAAAACTTAAAATAGAAAAGTAAACAAAAGAAGATTTGAAAGCAGAATTTAAAGGGAAATAACCCATAACCATATGGCATTGAAAAATTTTGGGTTTTTTTTCGGTGAAAAAAGTCAATAACTACAACACAGGCAGTTGGATTTTCTTCAAAATTTCAGAGTATGTAAATCTTGATATGCTGAACATTTTTCAAATTTACACTTTACCTCTATCTGTTACAGTTTTTGAAATAAAAAAAAAAGTTCTTGCTAAGGACCACTTTCGACACCAGTTTTGAAGTCGAGATGTCATTTTGTAAATGGCAGTCAACAAACAATTTTCAACATCGGTTTTGAAGTCGCAACATAAATATCTACTTGGAAATCAAATTTCATTGAAATCGGACAGTGTGGAATTTTTACCGCCTTTTTTGGCGGTCATTTTAAAAATGGCGGTCAACGAACAATTTTTACCATCAGTTTTGAAGTTACGAAATCAAGACCAATTTGGAAACCAAATGTCATTGAAATCGGACAATGTTGAATTTTCCCGCCTTTTTTTGGCAGCCATTTTGAAAATAGCGGTCAACAAACAATTTTCACCACCGGTTTTGAAGTCGCAACATCAATATCTATTTGGAAACCAAATTTCATTGAAATCGAACAATGTTGAATTTTCCCGCCTTTTTTGGCGGCCATTTTGAAAATGGCCGTCAACAAACAATTTTCAACAACGGTTTTGAAGTCGCAACATCAATATCTATTTGGAAATAAAAGATGAAAAATAAGAAAATTTTAAAAATTCGGTGAAAAAAAGAGCAATAACTCCTACAAGGGTTTATGGATTTTCTTCAAAATTTCAGGGCGGGTAGATCTTGATATGCTGAACATTTTTTCAATTTACACTTGACCTCTATCTGTTACACTTTTTGAAATAAAAAATTAAAAATGCATAAATTTTAAAAAATTTACGGAAAAAGGGCTATTACTCTAAGACGGTTTTACCGATTTTCTTCAAAATTGCAGGGCAGATAGATCTCGTCTTTCTGAACAATTCTACCCTGTCAGATTTTTGATATCTGCAACGGTTTTGAAGTTATTTGCCAAAAACAGCAATTTACCCCTATGTCCTATTTTTAGTAACAGCGGCAATGTTGTTTGGTCCTCGGACTAACCGAACATATTTTTTAAACTACATACCCTGGTGATGACCCAGGCCAAGTTTGGAGTAAATTGGCCCAGTGGTTTCAGAGGAGAAGATTTTTGAAGAAAAGTTTACGACGGACGGACGGACGGACGACGGACGCCAAGTGATGGCAAAAGCTCACCCTGGCATAGCCAGGTGAGCTAAAAAAGGTCATCCCTATTTGATTCTGCTTATCCAGATTTAGTTCTCTTCACAGGTGATGACCTTTCAAAGCACGAGACTACAGTAAACGTACTCAATAATAAGTGGGGGTCGAGCTCATATGCAAACTACTCTTTCCTATCAAAATAATTTATTTTCAGTAAAGGCGGGACCATTTGATTTTCGAGGTGCTTCTATGGATTTTCTCCAAAAATTAGCAAAACCTGACTCGTTCTTGGAATAGTTTTAGTTTTTCTGCCACAAAGTTTACGTAATGACAATATTTTACTGGTTGGACAATTTAATTGATTGAAAATAAACACGTCAACAACCATAATTTGGATGCAGTTTGAGAAAATGCTTCGCACAAACCTTGTTTCATTACGGCAACAAATTTCTAGAACTTGCTCTTTATTATTCAAATTTTAAACTCTTTTGGGTAGATAGAATCAATAGTTGCATAGAAATACTGAAATCACGAAAATTCTTTTGGTGCTCATTCATGAACGAATAACTAAATACCGAATTTACTGTAGATGTTGCTTCTGCATACGGCCATTTCGACAACTGAAGTCTCGTGGAGTATTATGATTTCTGATATTGGTGCAATTTGGGCACTTCATCATTTCAAACGTTTTGATGCTTTAGTAGAATTTCAGTATGAATCATTAAAATCCATATCTGATATATGATTGACACCACCTGAGAAGTAATTCGGAGTTCTACTTAATAAGTTGGCATAGCAGCTGGATTGGTTTCGGGGGGTCTGTCTACAGAGCTGATCGGGTGTGTCAGGTAGTGGTTTGGGCTATGCATGTCTATGAGAGATAGTAAGGTCATAGTACGGAAAGCATAGCCTCAAACAGATTACAGACAAACTTTGTGGAAAAACGCTACGCTTCAAGCAGTTTTAAGACTCCTTCTGTATATGCTCCAGCATGGAAAAGCCTCAAAAGGCGGTATAGAAAACTAAATCTACAGCCCCTACCAATTTCTTTCCTTCAATACAGAAGCAATCAAACCCCTTTGTCTTGGTTGTCCCTTACACCCTAATTTTAATTTTCTTTTAACTTTTTGAATTGATTCGTTTGTTATCGACCTGGTCCTGGTGTAGTTGAAATATAGCTCACTAGACGTTAAATCTAACTAACTAATCAATCAATCAAACAATCAGTTGAAAGAATATCAGTATTGAAAAGGAAGAACTCGTCAAATGGCTTTTGGTAGAACAAACAAGAACAAGCTTTGCATTTTGTTTGTATGGAATTTCTTGTTTTGGTAACCGATACACAAGGAATGGAGATTTTCATTACTTATATTTAGGTAAACTTAAAAAATGAATTGATCCGGAACATCTTTCGTCAAGGATTTCCTGTAATGTTTGATATTTGGACTGAAGCTTTGGTTTGATGGTTGTACGTCTCCCCTTTTCAAGTACATCACTCAAATACTTCCCGTTTTTACATAACTTTGGTCTTTTCTCCCGTTATAGTCATATATTGAAATTTTTCGCCAAGAATTCTCAGCTTGTACGAGGTCCCGTCACATCTGCTTACCGATAACTTTGATTTTTTTCTTGATGTCCATATTTGTATTGTGTCCAACTTGCACTGTGTCAACACGGTCCATATTTACTTAAATTTGCACTTACCATATTAATTTAGGGCTCAACGAGCGGGGACATATAACTGGCTGTCATTCGGCGACGGCTCTGTTTTTAAAATTTCTACCTGAATTTTTTTTCTCGACATATCTAAGTCTTTAAAAACCTATGTTTTTGAGAATAAAATTAGATGCCGGGAGACTGCCAGGTTGTAGCATTTTGCATATCTTACCCCAGAGCTTCTGGAGGCCTTGAGCGGCCACCAGACCCACTGCCGTAAGGACCACCTCGCGTTCGCGGGTCATATCAGTCCAACACACAATTTGGCTTGCACATCATTTTGATCTTAGCTACGCCCCTGATTGTGTTTTATTTCACTCTAGATTAAGGTTATAAAGTGAATCATTCTTGAAGGATAAACTATTCTGGTTCAGGGAAAACGAATCCCTATCTTAATTTGAGCTGTGAACCGATTTCTCATAGTACTACATAGGGAAAATGTAACCGGTATTAACGGCGTTTCAAGTATATTCTCGGTGGTCACATGACGCGACTTACAGAGCCTATTGTGGCCATGTTTGGTTCTAGCATGCTCAATAGTTCGAGAGGAAGGCTATGGAAGTGTTTTTTTCAGTGTCAAATGTTAAAACATGCAAAGTAAAGGCCAAAATGTTTATCAAAAAGTACCCTCCAGAGAGCTCTATTCATAGAAAAGTCGTGTATCAAGTATAAATACCCTAGTACTTAATGAGAACCATCAAGAAGCAAGGTTAATTTTGTTTTAAAAAATCAAGGTCAAGGTGAAATTGTCTGCAAATATGATACCCCAAGAAAGGTCTCATCATATGCAAGTCACATACCACATATAAACACCCTAGTACGTTAATGACTAGCTTCTAGAACAAGGTTAAGGTTTTTTTTTTTATTTGCCTTCGTGGCAAAGGTCAAGGTCATAAAGTACATAAATATGGTTCCTCCAGAAAGCTTTCTTCATATGGAAGTTACATACTAAATATGAACAGCCTAGCACTTCATGCTTACCTTCTAGAAGCAAGGTTAGAGTTTTTGAAAACTTATGGGTGTTCTGAGGAGCCATATTTGGCCCAGTGAACCGCTAAAATCTGTAAAATTAGAATTTTAAGTATCATTTGCATGGCTAGACTAGAGGTACTGCTGAACGCAGGAGGGCCACGCAATAGGCAGTCACTTCCGTTGTACCAAATTATCAACATTTGTTTATGAAACTATTTTAAAATAAAAAGTTAAAAAGTATCGGCAAACAGGAAGTAGTGGCACGGCAAACCAAAATATAGCTTACATGATACAAGTCATCATCATGAAGCTTTACACCAATTATCAAATTATTCCCAGTTGTAGAAGCCCAGAAAACTTTGACAAAAATTGTTCATCAATAGAGTGGTATAATAAAAAGTTAAAGTATCAGCAAACAGGAAGTAGTGGCATGGCAAACCTAAAAATTGCTTACGCAGTACATCTCATCATCATAAAGCTTCAGACCAAATATGAAATCATTCCCAGTTGTAGAAGCCCAGAAACTTTAACGAAATATTTTCACCCATAGAGTGGTATAATAAAAAGTTATAGTATTGGCAAACAGGAAGTAGTGGCATGGCAAACCTGAAAATTGCTTACACGGTAAAATCATCATCATAAAGCTTCAGACCAAATAAGAAATCATTCGCACCTGTAAAAGCCCAAAAAACTTTGACGAAAAAATTTTCATCCATAGAGTGGTATAATAAAAAGTTGAAGTATCGGCAAACAGGAAGTAGAGGCCAAGCAAATCTGAAAATTGCTTACACGGTACAACTCATCATCATAAAGCTTCAGACCAAATATGAAATCATTCCCCCATTTAGAACCCCAGAAAACTTTGACGAAAAATTTTCATCCATAGAGTGGTATAATAAAAAGTTAAAGTATCGGCAAACAGGAAGTAGTGGCACGGCAAACCTGAAAATTGCTTACAACGTACAACTCATCACCATAAAGCTTCAGACCAAATATGAAATCATTCCAACATGTAGAAGCCCAGAACACTTTGACGAAAAATTTTCATCCATTGAGTGGTATAATAAAAAGATAAAGTAACGGCAAACAGGAAGTAGTGGCACGGCAAACCTGAAAGTTGCTTAAACGGTACAATTCATCATCATAAAGCTTCAGACCAAATATGAAATCATTCCCACCTGTAAAAGCCCAGAAAACTTCGACCAAAAAAATTGTTGACGGACAGACGGACGGACAAAGTGAAAACTATAGGGCACCTGCATCTCGATGCGGGGCCCTAATTAGGAGAAAAACATATCCTGCAAATTTGTTTTCCAATATAAATTCAGTTTTGGGGACTTGCAGACTAACAAACTGAATTAACAAATGGGCTATGTTACCTTGGCAAACCTCTTAAATCTGTAAAAACAAATTTTAAGTATAATGTGCATAACTGGACCTGATAAACAACATATACTGGAAGTTTGGTTGGAACCTGACAGACAATTGTGAAAGAGTCGAAGATTAACAAACCAAATTAACAAATGAGCTATTTTGACTCCCTGAACCTCTAAAATCTGTAAAATCAAAAGTACAATTATATCAAGTGATCAACATGTTCTGAAAGGTTGGTTGAAATATGACCAATAGTTTTGAAGGAGTTCCATGTTAACAACTGAATTAAAAAATGAGCTATTTTGGCTCAGTGAACCTCTAAAATCTGTAAAATCAAAACTCTACATATCAGACGCACAACAAGATCAGGTGAAAAATATAGCCTGCAAGTTTGGTTGGAATCGGACTTATAGTTGTGATGGAGTTGCGATTAAACAAACCAGATTAACAAATGAGCAATTTTGGCTCAAAGAACCAGTAAAATCTGTTAATCCAAAATTGTAAGTATCAGGTGCACATCTACACCAGGTGAACAACACACCATGCAAGTTTGGATGGAATCTGACTTATAGTTATGATGGAGTTGTAGATTGAAAATTTAGATTAACAAATGAGCAATTTTGGCTCTGTGAACCTCTTTATCTGTAAAATCTAAATTCTAAGTATCAGGTGTACAACTGCACTAATTAAACAACATATTCTGAAAGTTTGGTTGGAATCGGACTAGCAGACTAACAAATGAGCAATCTTGGCTCCATGTACCTCTAAATTCTGCAAAATCAAAATTCTAAGTATCAGGGGCACAACTATACCAAGTGAACAACATATCCTGAAAGTTTGATTGGAATCGGACTGGTACTTTTGAAGGAGTTGCTGATTCAATAACCGACAGACAACGCAGGACGAAGACGACGACGTAAGAAGACAGATAGTAATCCCCATGTTTTGACTCTGCTTACAGCGCGACACAATAAATTGCCCTTAGAGCAAGGTCAGGTCAAAATGTCTACAAATAACTAAATACAGAAGTTACTGTTAAATATGGTACCAACAGAAAGCTCTCATTAGAAGATTATATGAAAACTCTAGCACTTAACGACTACCTTCTAGAAACAAGGTTTATGGTTTTTTTTTTAAACTGCCCTTAGAGCAAGGTCTTGATCAAAATGTCTGCAAATATGATATCTCCCAAAAGCTCTGATCAAAAGAAAGTCACATATCAAATATGAATACACTAGAACATAATGAATGATTACCTTCTAGAAGTAAAATCTATTTTTTTTTCATGAGAACCAAACCAGGCCAACACATTTTTGAACCTAAAAGGGGAGCATAGTCCTAGGTCAATTGTACATATTTATACTTGTATCAGGATGCTGATAAACAAGTCTCCAAAACGAACTCCGAAATCAGACTTTGGAACAAGAAAATCAGTTCTAACATTCCAACTCCCTTCAAATTCATTCATTTCTGAGCACTCTGATCTTTCCCACCTTTTTCCCAATTGTTATGACAATTATCCCTATTTTTTTAGACTAGAAACAAACTCCCAATATGCAACAAAACCTTTCTGTAAAGTTTTGTTCAATTCTGAGCACTTTTACTTTTCCCCTGTATGCTATACAAAATTTCTGCAAGTTTTCATGCAGTTCGGAGAACTTTTCATTTTCCCGCCTTTTTTCCATTTACAAGGCAACATGCAGTGCCATTTTGAAAATCACTAGACTTTCTTACATAACAACACATTGGTATCTATATTTCTGCTAATTGTTCCATCAAGATCTGATGAGTGGTCACCTATATCTGCCCCAGACAAATTGTTACACGATTTTTGTCAATTTCCCGCCTTTTTGCTGTTTCCATGGCAACAGTTCCATTTTAAAACCCATAGATCTTGCACAACTAGACATTGGTATCTATCAGTCTATGCTCCTACTAGGTTTCATTCAGATCTGATGTGTGGTCTCCAAGATCTGCCCTGGACAAATTGTTTGGGAGACTTAACTTAGACGACTAACTAAGTTTGGTTCCAAATGGCCTAGCAGTAACAGTGCGGAAGATGTTTTTTAATTGATTTCCCAATGTCATATGTTGAACTATATGTTCCTGCCTGGCAGCCATCCTGGATGTGTAGACCTGACAGACACTAACTAAAAGTGGACAATCGAAGGACTACTGTGAATAAGTGCATTTCCATCTAGTCTAGTGGCCTCTGAATAGAAGATTTAGTAGTGTCAAATGTTAAACTGTGTTGCTTGATGAAATCCATCTTTATAGGGTGCAGAGCTACCGGACATGACCTTTAAAGATACCCGACCATAGACTATCATGAATAGTTTTGGTTCCAATTGACCTAGTGGTGTGAGATCTTTGAATGTTCTTTATAGGATCCAAGGATAAACTATGATCCCAGCTGGCAGTCATCTTAGATAACGTGCAGACCTGATAGACACATTTTTATAGTGCATCATCTAAGGTATAATGCAATAGTTTTGCTTCTATTTGCCTGAATTGAAGTGGTAGGATTTCCAGAAGGGTAGTCCATGTGGATTTATTTTAAAAGAACATAACTACATGCATTTATACAACTTTATTAATTTGACGACTTTACTAAATATTAACTTTTTCACTGACTTGCCTATTTAAACATGCTGGTTACAGACAATCTCTATTTATAGAACAAAACACGATCTATGACGCCCCATTAAAAATCAATAATTTTCACATTGACAACGGAACATTTTTTGGTTAATTATGACGTTATAATAGATTACCATATTTGTACTTTATCTGAGCCCACACTTGTACTTCAGGGGAGAAACATGTCGATGTAAATAAAGTTATCGGCAATATTTTGAAGGGTTGTTGTGTCATCAAAGGTATTAGGCACAGACCATTTGATTTTCAGGGTGGGGGGGGGGGCTGGTAAGGTTAAGCATGATCTGCTCCACATGTGGCACCCGTCACAAATTAATTAATGTTTTGAGCCACCCTTTTAAACTTGCATACCCTGCAAACTTTTAAAAAGTTATCCATGTGGCTTTTATGCAGGGTCATATCTGGTCTTTAAACTACTTTTGATGTCATCATGGTCATAAACTTTGTTTAAGTAGGTTCCCTCCTCGTTTTGAAAATAACTACAGATAAATTAAAATTTTTATTAGAAATTTGCAAAAAGCAGTTCAAACTTCTTTAAGTGAAAAACTGACACATGTACATTAATAATCTTTTTTGAGATTATATGTAATTAAAAATATAGCGAGAAACTGAACTCCTCTTGATTTTTCACAGATTTTACATTAGCAAACGGTTTCACCTTGAATGAATGTGACAGGATAAACATAGGTAATCAACGATTACAAAGTTCGCCTCGTTATGGCACATTGTCACAGCAACCCAATTTTGCCTGGATGCCGACATGCTACAAAAGATGCATGCACATGGAAGGTAAGATGATCCTACCCTGTACAGTGACTGAGATCTGAACTTGGATGTAAACTTGAATTTAAGTCAGTCAAGCGGAATACAAATGTATATAGGTCAAAGTGACCTACTTTTGCCTGGATGCTGACCTACCATCAGAAACTTATGCATATGCAAAGGTTAGATGATTCTACCATGTACAGTGACTGAGATCTGAACTCAGACTTAAACTTGAATGTAAGTCACTCAAGCGGAAAATTTAAGTCAAAGTGACCTAATTTTGCCTGGATGCTGACAAACTATCAGAGATGCATGCATATGCAAGTTTAGTTGATCCTACTATGTACAGTGACTGAGATCTGAACTCGCACATACACTTGAATTTAAGTCACTCAAGCAGAAAATATAGGTCATAGTGACCTAATTTTGCCTGGATGCTGACCTATCAGAGATGCATGCATATGCAACGTTAGATGATCCTACCATGTACAGTGACTGAGATCTGAACGGACATAAACTTGAATGTAGGTCACTCAAACGGAAAATGTAGGTCAAAGTGACCCAATTTTGCTTAAATGCTGACCTACCATCAGAGATGCATGCTCATGCAAGGTTAGATGATCCTACTTTGTACAGCGACTGAGACCTGAACTTAGATGTAAACTTGAATTAAGTTACTCAAGCAGAAATTATAGGTCATAGTGACCCAATTTTGCCTGGATGCTGACCTACTATCAAAGATGCATGCATGTGCAACGTTAGATGATCCTACCTTGTACAGTGACTGAGATCTGAACTCAGACTTAAACTTGAATGTAAGTCACTCAAACGGAAAATGTAGGTCAAAGTGACCCAATTTTGCCTGGATGCTGACCTACCATCAGAGATGCATGCTCATGCAAGGTTAGATGATCCTACCATGTACAGTGACTGAGATCTGAACTCGGACGTTAACTTGAATTTAAGTCACTCAAGCGGAAAATATAGGTTATAGTGACCCAATTTTGCCTGGATGCTGACTTACTATCAGAGATGCATGCATGTGCAAGGTTAGATGATCCTACCTTGTACAGGGATTGAGATCTGAACTCGGACATAAACTTGAATGTAAGTCACTCAAGCGGACAATGTAGGTCAAAGTGACCCAATTTTGCCTGGATTCTGACCTACCATCAGAGATGCATGTTCTTGAAAGGTTTGATGATCCTACCTTGTACAGGGATTGAGATCTGAACTCAGATGTAAACTTGGAAGTAAGTCACTCAAGCGGAAAAAATAGGTCATAGTGACCCAATTTTGCCTGGATGCTGACCTACCATCAAAGATGCATGCATGTGCAAGGTTAGATGATCCTACCATATACAGTGACTGAGATCTAAACTTGGATGTAAACTTGAATGTAAGTCACTCAAGCCGAAAATGTAGGTAAAAGTGACCCAATTTTGCCTGGATGCTGACCTACCATCAGAGATGCATGCATATGCACAGTTAGATGATCACATTATGTATAGTTACTGAGATATGACCTTCGATGTAAATTTAAATGCAAGCCACTCAAGCGGAAAATATAGGTAATAGTGACCCAATTTTGCTTGGATGCTGACCTACCATCAAAGATGCATGCATTTGCAAGGTTAGATGATCCTACCATATACAGTGACTGAGATCTGAACTTGGACGTAAACTTGAATGTAAGTCACTCAAACGGAAAATGTAGGTAAAAGTGACAGAATTTTGCCTGGATGCTGACCTACCATCAGAGATGCATGCATAATAGATGATCACATTATGTATAGTTACTGAGATATGACCTTCGATGTAAATTTAAATGCAAGTCACTCAAGTGGAAAATATAGGTCAGAGAGACCTAATTTTCTTATAGGCTGTGAGATAGCCCAAGATGCACCTGCATGCAAAGTTTGATGACCCTACCCTGCATTGTTACTAAGATATATACCTGACTGTGGACGCGGACGAAGACGTGGACGCCGGAGGTACTCCAATAGTCCTCCTCAACTTCGTTGAGGCGAAATTAAAAAGGATGAAATAAAATTTTATCATATTTCTACAAAAAAAATGAATTTATGAAAATAAAATAGGAGGTTCATAGGCAAAAATTTTAATGGAAATATAACAAGAGGAGTCCAAAAATCTGAACAATGCTGAAAGAAATACCAAAACTTGACTAGTGACAATATTCCCTAGATAAGGGTAACAATCTGCTAGTCTCCTTTTCACCCTTAGCAGGTGAAACTCAATTTCTGAAGCCTCAAATCCTTGATTTTGATTGGTTGCAGATAATTTTAGCTGCATCCAGTATGTGTGCATATATTCATATTTTAAATATATATTGTAATAATAAAACTAAAAATATGGTGTGTATTAATTTTAAAATTAACAAATTTCTCATGATTTTACATTTTTTCTGTACTTTTGAGGGTTCATTGCCTTAAGATAAACATTTTCATAATTGTCAAATAATTAGATGTCAGAAATTACCTTAAATTGTTACAATAAATCATACTGAAACTATAAAGGGAGATAATTTGAACCTTGTATCTCAAAAAATGTGGCAGAATCTGCCAAGGGTGAAGAGAAGAGGATAGGAGGGTAACCCTTGGCTGGAGAAGATGGTAGCGAAGCTCTTTAAGTCATTATTTTTCAGCAGTCTGTGAAGTCTAGCTTTTATACTACAAATCCATTCCTCATAAAAAATTTTACGATAAAATTTTTATCAAAAGTTTTGGCCACTTATATGTAGGAATGATCATGAATATGAGAATTGATTAAAACTAATGTTGGTTTCATTGCTTTCTCCCCTTCTGTTTTCAAACTATCTTTATGTTCTAATTTCCTCTTTAATGTCAAACTATCTTTATGTTCTAATTTCCTCTTTAATGTCAAACTATCTTTATGTTCTAATTTCCTCTTTAATGTATCTACTTTAGTTTCTAATGTAGTACAATGCAATCTTCGCTGTCGTATCTTCTCAATTTTTTCAGCTTCAGTCAGTTTACTGTTACCCTTTGTACAAACAAGCCAATTTATACATTCAAGGGGGATTTTATCTTGTATTCTTGATACCCGTTTATTTAGTGTTTTTCTATATAGACTGCAGTGTGGACACCTGTCTTTCCATTTATCTATCAGCATTAAACAGGAAGTGAAACGTATTGTGGGATTGATTCCCAGCAAGTCTATGTAAGCTAGGAAATGAGCTCAGGAATTCTTTGTCGGAATTACCTCCACACAAATCGTGGATCTTGAGAACCTCTAATAGTTGCTTCACATGTCTTACATTATAATAACAATTCGGTAAGCTGTTCCAGATAGAATGACCGGCGCTGACTATCTTGTCGTGTACAATTATCACTACGCTAAAATTCCTCTTAATCGTTACACTCATCTTCAGCTTCGGAAAATCAGATATGTGTATTAATATAAAAAAAATGTCTCGACTGCTTCGAACCAATTCAAAATCACTGTAACGGTCCTCTTGAACTAGTCTTCGGCTATAACTTTAAAATCTTGAAAATATTCTTGTTTTTTCTTCTCAACAAATTCGTCTAAGTTTATTTCTGGATTGTATTGGTAAATTCTGTCTAATATAACATAATGTTCGAAATTTTTGTCATCTTCATGTTGAGCAGGCAAATTACATGGTGTTTGCAGTTCTTCCAAATCTGGCAGACACCAAAAGACCCCATCTGCAAAATCAGAAAGACGAAGAAAAGTTTCATGATTTAGCATTGTCAGATGTAAAATTTGTTAAATAATACATACTAGTATGGCAAATTCGTAAACTGGTCTTTCAGGTACATCAAGCCTAATAAAAAATCTCATAAAGAATTTTCTTATTTTGTGATATTTGGTGGAATCTGATTACCATTATGTTCTAAAAATAAAATAAGCATGTGCTAAGAAACATCACACTAAAATTTCAAAATGATCTGTGCATTAGAAACAAAGTATTGTTGTCCACAGTCATGAAAATACCCAACTTTACCCCTTTTTGGCCCTTTTTTCTAAGTTGGGCGGGGCCAGGAACCTGAAATTAAAACCTGTGCTTAAGCTTGTGCTAAGAAACCTCATACTAAAATTTGAAAATGATCTGTCCACTAGAACCAAAGTTATGCTGTCCACAGACGCCAACGCAGACGACTGCGCCATACTATAATACAACCGCAATTTTTTTGCGGTCATATATTAAAATGATATGTCACTGATTATGAAGTTATTCATGGAGACTCCAGCTGTATATCATTGTTTTATACCAGGATGGCCATTTATGTTATATAATTTTACTAGGAGTGTAAACGAAGGTAAAAAGTGGTCATAAAATAGACATGTCACAGGCAAGGTTGCCTTTTTTCACGCTATAAAAATTACAAAATTGTCTTTAGTGGTGGAAAGAATTTTAGAAATGTTGTTTTTGTAGAGTGTCGCTCATAGATTATGTTTTTATGTTTATCAATTTTTGAACACCTCTAGTGGTCTAAAATCATTTTAAGCAAGCCATATATTAAAACCTATTTTCTTATATCATCCTTTGAACATTACACCAAAATCATGGTTTTTCAGCCCTTTTTACAAAGAATATACATGTATAGGGAACTTATTATTCAGCTTTCATGTGAAATAAATGAAAGATTTTCCCTATTTTACTACATTTGAGAGACATACATTTCAGATATCTGAGAGGGCTGACAGGTGGGTAACTTTCTCATTTCTACCACCCCTTTCCTCCCTTCTCCAATTTCCTTTATCCCCTTTCACCTTTCTCCTATCCCCTCTTTCCTTTCTCCTTGTCCCCTTTTCATTTGCTCCTTTTTCCCTTCTACCTTTTCTGTCCCCTTTCTCTCTCCTCCTCCCCTTTCTTCCTTTCTGCCACCCCCTCTCTCCTTGTCCCCTTCTCCCTTTATCCTGTCAGCCTCATACTTATGTCTGAAACAATCTTGAGGTCAAAATGTGAATAAGAGAAACCTGAAATAAGTTATTTACAGGAAAATAGAGCCAATTCACATCAATCTAAACAAAATACGTGAATGTCCACTGATTATTTTGTCACAATGAAAAGGACCCCAACCTGATAATCAGGGTAAATTACCCATCTGACTGGTCTTTAACAAAATACACCACTTCACAGAGCCTTCTATTAGTGCCAATCTACCTACAGTTATCGAATGAAAACAATGTGACTCCACCAATACCAACAGTTACACAGATATCATGCAATTTTATATTGTCAAAACTTAATGTGAGAAACCTCGATCAGTTACTTCCCTGTACCAAGTTAGTTTTGTATGGTTCAAAGTGATGATAAATTTAATTATCATATGATATTTAAATTAAAGTTATCTCAACTTTATATATAACTTACTTGGAAAAGGGAGACAACAGACCGAGGTTGCTCATTGAAGTTCTATAAAATAAAGACTGGTCAGTTTAACAGAAATACTATTATTTTCTTCTATGTTATGTACCTACCTTCAACATGTTCAACTTTTATATGTTTCACTACTTCCGTATCACACAGAGTCCTAGAACTTTTAATGTTTACAGGTATTAGAGCAAGTTCTTCTCTGATAACAACATCCTCTGGTAATAAAAAATGAATGTTATTTTATTAAACATAAATATATTACTTACAATACATGTAAAGTAAATACGCCATTAGGTCTGCCTTCTCTCGTCTTTTCCACTTACTTCTCCGTATTTCCGCCAGGTAGTCCCTTAGTCGAGGGCCATACAGCCTAAACTTTGGGCAGTCATTCCTTCTTTCAAATTTTTTGTCATTTTTAGATGTTTTTTTAATTTGTACATTTTTGTGTTTTTTTTTTACTTTTTAACAGTGGTCAACTATACCATTTTTATATTCGTTCCATAGTTAATTTGTGGCAATTGCACTACATATATATTTTTATAAAGAAAATATCAATTGTCAATGGAATTTTTTTTTCCAAAATTTCCAATCTGACTAAAATCCCAAAACGTGTGGACTAAACTTCCCTTCCTTTTCCTATTCAATAAGGCATAATTATTCATTTTTGTATCTTTGTTATGTCCTTGTCATGCTGTATTCGTCTGTGTTAAGGAGGTTTGCTCCTCACATTTTGGGATTTCTGTCAGATTTTCGGAATCCTCGGGTTTTATCCATTTAAAAGCATAATATTTTTTTGCCCATTGACCCCCTTATTTTTTCTCATAATTTCATTTAATACATCTTTGTGAGCACTCTGTAAAAAATTCATTGAATTTTATTTATTCTGTCACATTCATTCATAGTCACACCTTGCTAATGTTAATCCTATGAAAAATCAGAGGAGTTCAGTTTCCAGCCAAATTTTCAATCACTTAAATCTCAAAAACAAGATCATTAACCTATCTATTTTTTTCACTTAAATTACTTCTTTTTTAATTTTCTAACTAAAAATCATGTTTATTTGAAATCCTATTTCTTTTCAAATGGAGTAGCGAACCCCCTTAATTCTCATTGTATTTTTTCAATATTTCTTCTCTTTGCTTCAGCATTCCTTTGATCTTAAAAGTAACAATGTACAACATCTCTAAGACTGTATTGGAAGTGAAGTCTGCAGTATTTCTCAAGGGCATATCCAACAGTTATATTGTCATTTTTACAATGAAACAAGTATCAATGATTCCAAAGATGACAAGAAAATATTGGGTAACAGATCTTGTTTCCATGGTTAAAAATTGGTAATTTTTGCGTTTTTAAAGAAAAATCAAGTTCATGTTTGAAAAATAATGGATAAAATATTTTCAATCTAATCGATACCAAAGTGACAGAAAAACAAAGTCAAGGTTTTAAGATTAACAGAAAAAATAATTTTATATGAGAAAGTATTTCTATACCTATAAATCAATGAATATGTAGCCGTTTTAACGGTAAAAGTGGCATAAAATGTCCCCATTACATATTCCATTTTACAATATTTTACAAACTTCTCATATTGTCGATTTTATGAAATTTTGATATCAAGTACTTCTAACAATATGCTTCTCAAAAATCTCATAACCACATAGGTCACCAAGTTCATTTCCAAGTAATCATTAAAATATGCAACACGTTTAAGAAATCTCCCATCATTAACACCCATAAAGTCCCCCAAACTTGAAGGTACAAATAAACTTTCCCTCGGAAACAATGGGAATTACTTTGTGACGTTACATTTATCAGCGTCATATTACTGGAAAACATTGCCTTCTTTGGTGTTTGCTATTATCCCCCATGAAACTATTGGATATGCCCTTAAAAACTCAAGCTGTCAGCTTTTTGAAAGAAGCCAGACAGTGAAAATGATGTAATGTAAATTTTGATTTCACAGATATTACGGTTCACCGAGGCAAAATAGTGGCACAACTAGATCAGACGAACAATATATCCTGTAAGTTTGGCTGGAATCTGAATTACAGTTGTGATGTTTCAAATTTCAGTAATTATCTGAAAGTACCTGATCGGAATGACGAGGGAAATGAGTTGTGGATTAACAAACCAGATTAACAAATGAGCTTTTTTGGCTCTCTGAACCTGTATAGCCAAAAATCAGGTGCGCAACTACACAAGTTGAACAAAACATCCTGAAAGTTTGGTTGGAATCAGACTAGCAGTTTTGAAGAAGCTGTGGATTCAAAACCGACATTATAAGACGCAGAACGACAAAAACATCAGACTATGACGGATAATCCCTGTTTCGACTGTACAGCAGAAAACTCAAAACGTCGTGAAGATTCTTAATATTGCCACTTTTGACCATTTCATATGCAGAAAGATATCTGCCTGGCAAAAAAAAAATATTAAAATTGTTGACCAATTTTTTTGACAATAGTGGCCAACTGGTAACCTAAAATTAAATTCTAATTTGAGTCCTGTAGTCTACAGATGTGAACACAAGTATCAATTCTACTATAAAAATTCAAATTTTTTTATGATGTTCTATAAAACAGTTTGGGTACCCACTAAAAATTCAGGATGATCAGGTAAACAGAAAAAAATTTCATAATTAATGCAACTCATTCTCATCTTCAACATATTCAACTTTAATATGTTCCAACACTTCAGTATCAAAACAAATCTCAGGACTGTGACTATTTACTAACGCAAATTCTTCTCTAACAACAACATTTTCTGAAAACAAAAACATAGGTAATCAATGATTACAAAGTTCGCCTTGTTCTGGCACATTGAGAGAGATACATGCATATGCAAGTTTACATACAGTGACTGAGATCTGAACTCTTCAGTAAATTTTGATGTATGTCAATCAAGCAGAAAATGTGGGTCAAAATGACCTAATTTTGCCTGGATGCTGACCTACTATTACAGATGCATGCATATGAAAGTTTACATGATCCTAACATGTATAGTGACTGAGATCTGAACTCGGACATAAACTTGAATGTAATTTTTTCAAGCAGAAAATACAGGTCAAAGTGTCCTAATTTTGCCTGGATACTGACCTACCATCAGAGATGTATGCATATGCAAGTTTACATGATCCTACCATGTATAGTGACTGAGATCTGAACTCAGACGTAAACTTAAATGTAAGTCCTTCAAGGGGAAAATATAGGTCAAAGTGACCTAATTTTGACTGGATGCTGACCTATTATCAGAGATGCATGCATATACAAGGTTACATGATCCAAACATGTATATTGACTGAGATCTGAACTCAGACGTAAACTTGAATGTAAGTCGTTCAAGCAGAAAATTTAGGTCAAAAGTGACCTAATTTTGCCTGGATGCTGAGTTTCCATCAGAGATGCATGCATATGCAAGGTTACATGATCCTACATTGTATAGTGACTGAGATCTGAACTCGGACGTAAACTTGAATGTAAGTCGTTCAAGCGGATAATATAGGTCAAAGTTACCTAATTTTGCCTGGATGCTGACCTACCATTAGAGATGCATGCATATCCAACGTTACATGATCCTACCATGTATAGTGACTGAGATCTGAACTCGGACATAAACTTGAATGTCAGTCATTCAAGCAGAAAATATAGGTCAAAGAGACTTAATTTTCTTGGAGGCTGTGAGGTAGCCAAAGATGCATCATCTGTATACAAAGTTTGATGATCCTACCCGTCATAGTTACCTAGATATATACCTAAATGCGGATGTGGACGCGGACGAGGACGCAGACGTAGAAGCGGACGCCAGGGGTACTCCAATAGTCCTCCTCAACTTCGTTGAGGCGAACTAAAAAATGTAGTACTTTCTTGAAGTTGTCTGTATTGATAATAGCTGACTCACCCAAGTGTCAAAGCCTTACAAACCATTACGAGATTTATCGAAGGAGTCTGAATTGAAACCCTACCTTTTTGGAAAATTCATAAAATTTATGATTTTTTTTTAACTAGTAATATCAATCTCTAAACTTCAGCTTCTTATATCACGAACAAGGTTGAAAAGTTATCCTTACAATATGGCATTGTCATATGAAGCTTGCGATTAAATATATTAACTCACTAAACTCTGTAGATAAAATTTTGAAGACAAATTACTCATCAGTGCTAAAAGTGTCAAAATTTACAAAGTCAGTAAACAAGAAGTAGTATCCCCATTTTCTCAAGTCAAGTGTTTGGGGTAGAGGTCCCTTTCCACAAACCCTTGACAGATTTGGCTTATATTTCCAGGCCTGTTTCTAACATAGATTCTAATATGAGTCTCTTCTTCCGCTTTGGAAACAAAGCTATGTTCTAATTCCAACAATATTTTTTAGCACATGCGTATATTTTTTACCAAAGGACATTCGTAAAGTACAATTCCACATTTCATTCACTCAATATTCATTTTATTTTGTGTAAATTAAGTTTTTAAATAATGAATCACCCAAAAATCCACTTCAAATAATGACAATAGAAATTTACAACAGTTACTAAATTTAAGACTCGGAACTGAAATTGACATAACCGTAACCTAGCAACGAATGTGTTGTTGATATGAAATCTTATCTAAGTTGCATATCATGCTCTACACTTTAAATATTTTTTTATTTTTAATGTTAATTAAAATTATAAATATGAGTTTAATTCCTTTTCTTTTCCTTTTTGGCTTCAAAAATAACATAACTAAACAGTCATATAAATCAGAAATACAAACAGTTCACACTTATACCCGTTTCGATTTTAAAATATCAGTATTTTATATGTTTTATAACAGATTATTTGTTCTTATTCATAAGCTTATGAGCCACTTGTATTAATAAAAAAAGAGAATATAGATTTCTCTATGTTCATTTATGTGTGTTTATATGCGGTTTTTCGACATATTTCAATTCTAGTGCAAAAACCAATATCGCTCTCTAAGAGCCGCTTCGAATGTTCAAAACTCTTGTTAAATATATTTGAATCGAAATAGATTATTGCAATTGGGTTCTATGCGAATAAGAACATGGACAGACCTTATATTTGTCTTCATTTTTAACCTCGCTATCACTCGGTATAAAATATTGACAAATATAAGGTCTGCCCATGTTCTAATTCGCATAGAGCCCGCTTGCAATAATCTATTTCTTAATCAGTGTTGTGGCCATCTTTGATTTATTGATTGGTACTCAAATAAACATAATACCTATGTTTGAGGGCCATCATGTTACTAAGTTTATATCAACTTGATGTATGAAACTGTTTTCAATTGTAAGCAATATAGAAGATTTTCCAATCGGGTCCAATATTGATCAAATCTGTTGTGGGGTCCACGTTGGATTTTCATGTGCGTTAAGTTCTCTAAAGATTACATTTGGAAGTGGACCCTCATCTTGCCATTCCTACTTAACATCAAGTAAAAATGAAAAAAAACTTCAATAATAATTTTTGAAATTCTCACATTGGGTCTGATGTTCAATCATACTCCCCCATCAGCGCCATCCTGGATGAAATGTGAACATAAAATTCATAAATTTTGAAGAAGACCACCCAATCAATATTTTTAAAGCAGTTTCAGAGGAGATCTTTGAATACAAAGTACTATTTTAAACCAAATTTAATTGGTAAAGGCAACCTTTTTATACTCCAGATTGAGGATCGGGGGCATATTGTTTTTGTCCTGCCTGTCTGTCTGTTTGTCCAAAACTTTAACCTTGACTATAACTTTTTGAACTATATAAGGTACATATGTGTATAGGTCTAGTCAAGAGGAACATAAATATGCAAAAAAAAATTAGGTCAGGTCAAAGGTCAAGGTCACAGAGGTTAAAAAGGGGTGAATTTGGCTGT
Organism: Modiolus philippinarum; assembly: GCA_002080025.1. Lineage (NCBI taxonomy): Eukaryota > Metazoa > Mollusca > Bivalvia > Mytilida > Modiolidae > Modiolus > Modiolus philippinarum. Next base: position 30,721 of record MJUU01019858.1, read on the forward strand.
TTTCACATATTTGACTGATGAATCCTTATTATTTATCTTATTGAGAAGGGGTTTGTTTTATGTTATTGCTAATAAAATTGCACAACTGGTGTATGTCAACAGATTTGAGGTAACATTTACCGATTTTTGAGAAACAAGAGGCCCAAAGGGGGACAATTTTTTCATTTTTTTGTCGGATCTTGATGCAGTATTTTTCTGTAAGTTTCTAAAACATGTTTTAACAGATACTTTTAACAATTTAAACCATTTCAATAAACAAGAGGCCAAAAGGGGCTTCATCTGTTTCAGAATAAAGGGGTTAAATTGGGTGTTTTTATGGTAATAAACAACTTTTGAACTATGTAAGATTTTTAATACTTTGCAAGTGTATAGGTCTTGTCAAGAGGAACATAAATATGCAAAACAATTAGGTCAAAGGTCAAGGTCATTGGGGTCACAAAGGGGTAAAATTCAGTATTTTCATATATTTTATTGTAGAATCTGGGGGCATATGTAGTGTTTCACCAACAAATCTTGTTTCTATCAGATTGCAAATGAGCAATCTTTGTAAAGAACCTTCTGTAAATTATTTTAAATAAAGTCTGGTTAAATTAGCTTCAAAATTTTTACAGCATATGATGTTTTTCTAAAAGGATCTAATGTACAACTGTTTTGCACTAGATGCCATGATGGAAATAGCTCATACCTACACTTTTGGTCAAGTAAGCTAACAAAAATCCAGACAGAAATTTGATCAGATCAGATTCCTTCCTATGCCTTATACCCACCTTGTACAGGTTCAACTTTAATGTGTTCCAGTACTTCTGCATCAATCACAGTCTCTGAACTGTTACCATGGTAACTTCCTGCAGGTACTAAAGGGAGTTCTTCTCTGACAACAACTGCTTGTAGTTATTAAAAATAAATGTTATTTTATCATATTTTTACTGACTAGATTTGATATATAACTTTTACAAAGAATTCTTTCCAAAAACTGCAAGTTTTAGCATTTTCACTCTTCATTCTACTAAACAATTTTATCCACTGTCATACTTCAGATTAAAAATTTTCAAAGGAGCACAAAATAAGAAACTCCATTAATATTCTGATGAACAATAAATACTTTACAGCAAAAAAATATGAAAAAATACAGTATAGCTAATTCTGTTTGAGGGTTAGTCTACCTGTATTGGGTTTTATTTGTATATTTATTATACTATAGGGAAACAGGACATATAAAGGGGAGGTTTGGGTACCCATAAACCGGTTTAACCCTACCGCTGGCTTTTGCTAGTGCCGGTACCTAGTCCGGCTGTCCCGAGTTCCTATCGTTGTCTACGTTTGTCTTTTGTCTTATTCGTGTTCTTCATGTTAGTTCCATGGCAGATTGTGGCATGTAATTATAATTTTCAGCCATTGTAGGTGTTTATTGTTATCCATTTTTTTCATTAGAGAAGTAACAAGTAAATTGCTTTTGTCAAAGGGATAAAAATTGAAAATAACAAATCAGCTACGTGACAGATGGTTCAACACCATGCTTTAGCTGGTAGAATAAAAAAGGAAACACACATAGCAGATCATGCTTATAAATTTACCCTTCTGACACACCTGAATACACCTTAACATTTTGTTTGGATTCACACTGCTAGTGGTTTAGTTTTGTTGTGAATACACCTCCAAGTTTCGTTAGGGTTCACACTGCTAGTGGTTTAGTTTTGTTGTGAATACACCTCCAC
>MJUU01019862.1:539-14836 GCA_002080025.1 Modiolus philippinarum
TAGGGTTAGGATAAAGACGAGACCAGTAGGCAAAACCAAAGTAGAAGCTAAAGTAGAAGGCGAGACATAGGAAAGTACCTTGGATAGTTGTAGGGCGAGACCAAAGTAGAAGACAAAGTAGAAGGCGAGATCTAGGAAAGTACCTTGGATAGAGGTAGGGAGAGGCCAGTGACAACACTATGGACTAGTGAAGTCAAAGAGAGGCACTCAGGACGAGGTCAAAGGTCAATGAAACACTATAACCAAAAGGTTCTAGAGACAATGGTTAAGGTGTCGTTAAAAATAGATTAGGCTTAGGGTAAAAGCAAAGTCAAAGCTGGGATAAACACGAGACCAGTGGACATGGACAGAAGAAGGGCGAGACCAGAGTAGAAGGCGAGANTTAAGCATTATCCGCATCTCCTCCTAAACCGCTTGACAAATATTTTTCAACCAAACTTGCAGGAATGATTCAGTATATGTTGGAGATGTGCACCATGCAATTTGTTTTTCTTTAATTTTGTTTTTTCCAGATTTTACCCTGTTTCTGGACTTTGTCATTTTAGCCTTACTGGAGTCTTGAGGGTACGTCTCCATTATCCGCAACTCCTCCTAAACCGCTTGGCACTTTTCAACCAAACTTGCAGGNAGCACCTCGTCAATAACGATTGCAGCGCCCTCTATATAAGCACAAAAAGTCCCTCCTGAACTAATTTGCATATTTTAGGGAAAATTGAGGGAAAATGAAAATATTTTACAAAGAATGCACTATGGGGCACCTCGTCAAAAGTGATCTGAGGTAACCCGTTATACTACTTCTTTAATTTTGTTTTTCCAGATTTTAGGCTGTTTTTGGACTTTGTCATTTTAGTTTATTGGAGTCTAAGGATATGCCGCCATTATCCTCAACTCCTAATAAATGGCCCTGTATTTTTCTATCAAACATGGAGGAATGCATGCTTCTGTATATAATTAAGATGTGCAACTTGGACTTTGTAATTCTATTTTGAATACAAGAATTCTTAAATATGTATAGTGCAGGCGACACATGTGTTCCATGGAACACCCATGCATTTTTATTTTAATGCTGTAAATGATTGGAACACATTACCTGAAAATATTAAACGTATAAAACCAGAAAATGAGTTCAAAATATGTAAAAGATTTTTTATTTGAACAACAGAAAATTAAGTTTCAAAATAGTTTTGTTTTTTTAGAATCTCGTAACCTGCATAAAATTAAAACCTGCCTAAGTCTTGAATCATTCATATCATTTTATATTAATTTAAAGTTTTAAAAAAGTATATTTACTACTATGGACCCCATTGGAAATAACCCATTAAGGCTTTATGGGATATCCAAGGTTAAATATCAACACTTTTATCTGAATTTTAACATAATATTTCTATACATGGCAGTATGCACAAGTGTTATTTTACACTTTTTCACACGATTTTTAACACCGAAAATTTTTAATCTTGACTTAGTTTGCATTTTGTAATGTCTAATTATTGTGTTTTTGTAATGTATTGTACAAGTTGATATTTGATCGAAATAAATCTATCTGTCTATCTATCTAATTCTTACTCTTTTAGCAAATTTTTATTATTTTAGTGCTATAACTAAATGACTAAATATAATTGAAATTATTTCAAAATATTGTGTGTATTTATCAATTTTTAACGCTAAAATTTTTATTGTTATTTCATTTTAAACCAAATAGTGCTAAATTTGTTTTGCTGCATGCTTCGATTTGTAAGATGTATTAATTTATTGCATGTATTGTTATTTCTTTTTATGCTGTATTTATGCAGGGACTATACATTGTAATGTATAGTCCCTGTTTTATGTTAGTTTAGATGTTTTTATATTCGGTAAAAAGCTCTCTAGAGCTTGTGTTTGTATGTTGCATGTGTGCCGAATCAAAATAAAGTTTTCTTATTCTTATCTTATCTTAAGAAGGCGTGAATGGGGGTATTCTTTTGACAGTTAACGGTAAAAATTTCAGTAATATGACATCTACGGTAGGCTGGGACTAATCAAGTTATGTTAGTCCCAGCGGTAGGACATTTTAGAGGGGGGCCGGGGGGTCTCATCCAGGAAACCCGACTTTATTTTTTCTAAATACCGAACTACAAAGAAACTTAAAGACTGACGAAATCCCGATTCCCGATGATTTCATTTCCCGAAATTCTCCTGATCTCTAAAAACTGCACTTCCCCGGGCCTTCCCCCATCTGATTTCAGCTTAAGTCCTTGCACGAATCACGCCAGCATTTTGGGAGAATAATGGTAAAAATTTGACCGATTAAGACGTTAACGGTAGCAGAAAAGGGCCGCTTCATGGTTAACGGTAAAGGGCATTCTGATTCATATCCTCATACGATGCCTAGACGATCGAATTTGGCGCCAAACAGCACTTTAGTTTAGAGGTCACGTGACTGGAAGCCATTTTGGAAAAAACACTTACGGGAAGTGCAAGTAATGACACTTGTTTTGCTGTGAATCATCAGTAAACAGTGGCAATATGGGTACTTGGCTTTTGTAGTATTGTTGATATATGGTTTAAAAACAGATACACGAAGCGTGTTACTGCTAGCACAATATTAGAACATGGAGAAGCTTCTCAAAATGTTTTGATATAGAGGGAACTTGATTTCCAAATTTTGTCAACAAAACATATATTTTACCCCGTTTCTCCAGATATATGCAACGTTGAGGGTACCTCAGATATTTGATAAATACATCAAAATATTGTGAGATATACTGCAGACAAATCAAAAAGTCTAGAAGCCTTGCAGGACATTTGGATCAATTGAATTTGGCGGCTACAATCCTTGTATACAAGGATTGTCCACAATCCTTATACAAAAGGATTGTACTTTTTTTCCAAAATTTTTGGAAAATAGTATTATTTATTATATTGACTAAATATTCAAAAGTTTTTGTTATTTTTATAACAAATATACATTTTGAGGTTTTTATTTGTGGTTTTTGTCATTGTTTTGCATGATATGGCTTCATTGGAAGATATTTCTGATTATGACAGCTTGTGTGTTTAAGACAGACAATGTTGTTGTAAAGGATTATGGATTACAATCTTTATTTACATATCTAAATAAACAATAATTAATTTATTTTATTTAATCTTATTTTATATTAATTATAGCACTACTGATACACAAGAATTAATGATAAATAGGATAAAATGTAAAGTAACATTACATAAAACACATACAATAAATATAAAATCATTAAAATATCATCACTGTTTAGAATCAAAACTGTCTGTACATTATCGTCGTTACTAATGTTGATCTCATCTGGTCAATGGTCCTGCACTCCATAGGTCCGTAGGCTCGTAGTTGTTCGATGGTCTCTCTGTTGTCTTCAATTTCTCTCTGCAGTTGTTGTCTGGTCATCTGTAGTATGTGTTGTACTCGACGTTGGCCATCCATGGTTCAGGCAGTTTTCGATAAGTCTGATCCTGCATGGTATAGAATGATGATCTATATTCATGCCATCTCAGACTGACAACATTGGTTTTTATGCTGGTACGCAACATTATACTGCCATTCTAAAATTCAAAAGACCTACATATAGGCATGTCTGGGAAACTATGCAATAAAAGTATGCCATGCTGTTGAAAATTACAAATTGTGAGCAAAGAACACTTCTCAAATTCAAGTTATATCAGATAAAAATGCCCAAACTGAAAGAATGAGTAATTTATGCAAAACTGCAGATTGAAAATGTAGCTTTATAAAAACAACATGATTCATTTCATTCATAAAATATGCCTGTGGTTGGTATGCTATGATTTTGCAATTTTTTGTGAATGAAAACATATTACATATATGTAGTAACAAAACTGCTACTTTCACTGTTGCCACTGCTTAACCTTTCTGCATACCTGACAACCTATACAAATTTGGTGTTTTTTTTTGACACTACCAAAATCTGACAAATACACAAAAAAGTTTTGTCTTTATAAAACTTTTATAAGTTTGGCTTTTGTAAGGGAGATAAGCCAGATTTCCAACCAATTCTAACTGGTGTAACTTTGATCATGTGATTACCAAGTGATAATGTAGAATTTGTTGAAATCCTCTGAGTTAAGACTATACAAGCCATGTATAGGCAGGCTAGCATTTCAAGAATGGAAGAAACAAACTGGTACTGCCTACACAGTCTGCGCCAAAAACTTTTTTCATTACTAGTCCTTCGGGCTAGTTGAAACAACAGATTTACTAGTCCGAATCCCATTTTACTAGTCCGGAAAAAAAGAAAAAAAATTAACGCAATGAAAGGCAATGTAGATTCAGCATTTTGTCTAGAAAATGCAATATAAAATTACTGAAACAAAAAATTCTTTCTAGTCCAGTCGGACTAGTGGTTGAAAAAATTTACTAGTCCGAATTCAAATTTACTAGTTTCGGGCATCGGACTAGTGCCTAACGGAGCAGACTGCCTACATGGAAATCCAACAAGTTTTATGGATGACCTATGCAAAGTTGATGCAACTTGCAACTCTTTAAACTACAGCCAGAGAGCATTAATTTATTTACAAATTTCACATATTGCCCTGAACAATATTCAAACTGTATATTGCCCCTAGGACAACAGTCAACTGCTCTACCATAAGTGTTTTCTCCAGCTGATTTTGGCGTGGCATGACACCCTGTTGTTTCTTATTGACACCCTGCCCCTTTTCAATCTGAGTGCATGACTTAAGCGGAACTGTGAATCTTGTTGAAAATCATAAAAAATTAAAGCTAATCACAGGGTTGATTTAGAAATAAATGTCAACTTGCCAATTTGACAAGTCACCAATAAATATAACTTGCCCAACCACATTCAGTATTGAAGATAAATAAAATGTCATTTCTACAAGTGGACAAGTCAATTATCAAATTTAACTTGCCCTACACAGATTTTACCTGCCGAGTGCAAGTGGGAGAATGCTTGAATCAATCCCTATGATCAGGCAAGGGTACTACTTGAACAAGTGATTTCAGAATCACTCATTACAATGTTCAACAGGGTTGGCAAAGTATTGACCGCCCAGGTTTTCCGACGTGGGAAAACCTGGTTTTTCCCAGGCTGGGCAATACTCCCTGAAATGGGTAATTCTGGGCAATACTGGGTTATATGATTTTGGTTAAGCTCATTCTAAATAAATTGTTAAAATTGTGTGTAATTTCTTAATCTTTAACATGTTAGAATTGAATGGTTTTGTCTTTATATTAAATTTTACTTTTTTTTTTAGAAATTGTACAGTACAAACAGAAGCATTCAGTTAAAAATCACTCTGGTCCACCAATTTTCACCCTTGTCACCCCGGAATTCACAGGCATTGTCGGTGTTTGTCCGGCAAAATTGTCGGAAAATTTTCACCCCAAAAAATCGTCGGTAATTTTCTTTGATGTTGGGTCAATTGATAAATGCTGATGAAAGTCGGACTTCCACCAGAATTGTCGGAGTTTTAGTGTCCTATTTGTCTCTTTAAAAAAAAAATCAAGTTAGTCAAGTACCTAACCTGTATGAGTTATTACAGAAAAATAACATGCATGTGTTATTACTAAGGGAAAAAATTGATAACATATGTATGTTACATGCTTCAAATAGGCATTATGCAGTCATAGTTTTGTTATAAATGTATACCATTTTATTATTACCATTATTGTCTATCAGCATGCTAGGAGTTAAAATCATAGGACTTTTCATAGTTTGCCAATATTGCAAAATATACATATGTTATTACAGGAAAAGTATGCCTGTAATAACAGAAGGGTGTTATTACAGCTACTCTGCATTACTTAAAAGTGTTTTCCTCAGACCAGAATAATTCCTAATCAAATTACATTTTTATTTATAGTAATGTATGAAAATCAAAGCATATCAATAGGTTCTGCGCAAGTTTCTTAGTAATTCCCAAGTGTCTAATAAACTAATAAATATTTAAGTCATATGCCTGTAATAACTAAGCATTGTTATTACAACTAAAGTTATATCATTTTAGAGCCTGTTCTCATTGATTAACCATGGTTCATCAAAAATGTTTTAACTTAATTGAAAACTGATTTATCCTGGCTAAATAATTAGTTTCTGCGCAAAGGTCTAAGCAATTCCCAAGTGACCAAAAAAAGGTAATATATTTTAGGTTGCTACATACATATGTTATTACAGAATTAGGAATAAAGAGCAGATAACTCAAAACAACATCTGTAATAACACATGCATGTTATTATTCTGTTATAACTCATACAGGTTAGGTACTTGACTGTTAAGAGGGAAAAATCGGGGGAAAAATAAACTCAATGACAACCGGGTTTCGTATGACTTCCCTTTCAAAAAAATTATCGGAACGTATTAATAAATGCTGCTAATAAAAAAAAATATTGCATGGCTTCAACGAAACATATACCTATGTAAAAATATCTCCTCAATTTCCATTTGACCGAGAATAGTGGGTTAAAACACGTCTAATTTCAAAACATAAACCTCCGTAGATTCTCATACTGACATGTTAGAATGTTCGGGTTGCACAAAATCGAAGCATGGAATTTCTATTTTTATGACCAATCAAAATACAGTTTATCAGATTCCCCTTAAAAATAGGCTTGCACGTATTTTGTTTGTGAAAAAAATAGGAGCCATAGACGTGGTGTCTCCCAAAATTCGCCGAGGCAATTCAGGACAGCAAAAAGGAACTTTTATACTACAGTACAAACAGAGGCATTCAGTTAAAAATCACTCTGGTCCGACAATTTTCACCCTTGTCACCCCGGAATTCACAGGTTTTGTCGGTGTTTGTCCGGCAAAATTGTCGGAAAAATTTCACCCAAAAAATAGTCGGTAATTTTCTTTGATGTTGGGTCAACTGATAAATGCCGGTGAAAGNAAATATTCCCTGCAAGGATATGTGAATATTGGTTTTCTCTGAAGCTATTTTTCGTGTGATTTTTATCTTTTTTTAATTCAAAGTTATTAATAGTGTGCTATTTATAGGTCGTCACTCACAAAGATTAACCTTGACCTAACAAAACCAAATTTACGCAATTTTAAGGCTGATATTCGTATAAATTATTTAATAAGTAACAAATTATTTTATATAATAGGATCTTTTAACAACTTTGAGTTCTGACAGTCACATATACTTCACGATGTTCATACCAATTATAAATTATTTTCTGCCATACGCAAAATATTTTTTAGAAATATCCTCTCGATCTTCCGACTATATTTGAAATATGAAAAGCAAGCTTTTCCAAAATAATTAACTGCACTTAGAGATAATTACTTCGTATACACAAGTAGATAAATATTGACAAGTACAATTAACAACAGCAGGTGAGTTAATCCTCTGTTTATAAGTTTCTCGGACATCTGTGAATGTCGGTGAATGTCAGATTTGTTGTCGGACATTCACCCTGTTTCACCCACAATTCACCGACGTTGGGTTTGAGTGATTTTCAACTGAATGCCTCTGTTTGTACTGTACATGTTTAATATACAAAATATAATTGCTAATCAAATCTTTTAATTATAAGAACACCCCAAGGGAGAATTGCAAGCAGAATCATAAAAAGTTATAATTATTAATTGTTAAATAAACATACAATTGTTTGACAGTTTCTAATCAGTGTAATTAGACATCTTACATGTACCTATAANATAATCATCAAATTAAGGTGACCTGACTACTTATGTATGAGTTGAGAGTAATAATACATAAGGACCCATGGCCAAAATCCACGCCAAGTAGTCAAAATGGCACCAAATTTTTACCATACAAATGCAAAAGAACAAATGTTGCTGATGACAAACAACAACCAAACATACGTTTACAGATGTGATTGGCCTTGAAGTTTATTGTAATAACTAAGTCCTGATGAAATATTTAATAATTCGGGCAAAATTTCCAAAAAAGTGGGAAAAAATTAGGCAAAATTGGTGCCACTTTAAATTTCCCATTGAAATACATAGGAATTTTCAAGTTCAAATTATGCTGAAAGGACAAATGTTGCTGGATTGTAAAGGACTTGCTACTAGTGTCTTTCAATTGAGGAAAGGTCCATAAACATCAGGTTTACTAAGTTCTAATAAAAATCAAAAGCCTTAATTTACAATATACAATTATAAATTTCCAGAATTACATCATTTTGTCTTATGGCGGCCATTTTGTATAAATTTTAGGAGCCCATTTTTAAGATTTCAATCTGCCGTAACTTTTGAACACATGATCCGATTTTCAAAATTTCAGCACCATTTTGTTTGTTGTTAATCAGGCTGTCTTTCAGGTTAGCTTTTATTTTAAACAAAGAACACTTTGAAAAATGTATGACCTCCCTATTATAAGTTTCTCGGACATCTGTGAATATCGGTGAATGTCAGATTTGTTGTCGGACATTCACCCTGTTTCACCCACAATTCACCGACATTGGATTTGAGCGATTTTCAACTGAATGCCTCTGTTTGTACTGTACATGATTAATATACAAAATATAATTGCTAATCAAATCTTTTAATTATAAGAACACCCCAAGGGAGAATTGCAAGCAGAATCATAAAAAGTTATAATTATTAATTGTTAAATAAACATACAATTGTTTGACAGTTTCTAATCAGTGTAATTAGACATCTTACATGTACCTATAATTTAGAGAAAAAATCATATGTAATTCTTTTATACATTGTTATAAAAACAAACTTTTAATATTGTACTAAATTGTGTATCAACAACATTTGGTTGTAATGTATACATTTTAAGTGTCAAACACTTTAAATATGGAATATAGGACATTTTGTTTTTGATACGGACTTTATCATGTCCAGTATCAAAAGAGCCCGTTAGGGCGAGCTTGATGCGTTACGCCGTGATAAAGTCCGTATCAAAAACAAAATTTCCTATATTTCTTTTATCGGTAATTCACAAAATAATAAACAGCACTCTAAAACAAATTGTAATAAGCTGAATTTCTATTTAAGCATAGTTAATCTACTGTTTATTGCAATAATTTAAATGCATTCTTCATTCAACGTCTTATGCGTATGAACATGACAAAGAGTACAGAACATGACGTCAGCTTAGCAACCCGCACGTGACGCCTTCACAGTGACCCGATATTTTCGTGATAGTGTCCAGTTCGGTGATACTGAGAATATCAGTCTCTGTAGATCAAAGGAAATTCATACAAATTACCGATAAAAGTGTTTAAATACAACTTATTTGGACAACATTTCTTACCATTTTTCATTAATGCTGTAAAAGAAATTGATAGAAACTTATAAAACATCTCTTTATTGAAGTTTTTACCTTGAAAAACAAAAATACAGTACTAGTATTTCATATTGCCCAGTATTACCCAGTATTGTCCAATAAAACCCAGTAAAACCTGGGTTTTCCCAGTATTGCCCACTGGGCTGGGCAATACTCATAAAACCCGGGTTTATGCCAACCCTGATGTTCAAAGAAGAAAATTCTGATGTATTTTGATACTCCCATTTCTACATTTTTAATAAAGGGCTACGCTGAGTGCTGCATGATACGACTGCAGCATATCGAACACTGAAATTTGAACAAGTGTAATTCAAAATGAATGAAGACACAGTAAAGGGCTTGATACAGTTATTAAATGGCCACAATAAAGAGCTTGACCCAGTAATTAGCTGCACACAAACTAAGGAAAATAAAAATTAGCTCTTATGATTCCTTATATAGATAGGAAATGGTAAGAAGTATGTGAAATTGGTCAACGGTCAACTTACTACTTTAACTATACGATAAGAGGAATCCGAAGAAACGAATCCATTAAAATCCAACAAAGAGAAAAAGATTTTACATATTTTGAAAATTGCAATTTCAGCCACTTTGACCCCTTGTAGCTTGAAAATGGTAAGTAAGAGCTACGCCTAATCTGTTGACATGCCACTGAAAGCTTACATCAAGAGGAATCCAAAGGAAAAAATCCCATTGAATTCCGATGAAAAATACAGATTCCACATACTGTTAAAGTACTTTTATTCTTGGATGCCAATTTTCGTGGATTGCAGACAAGTTGTAAGTTCATGGGTTCTTTAATTCGTGGTTTGAGATTTTCCACAGTACAAATCAACGGGAGATTTGTATTTCGTTGGGTATCAAAATTCCTGGTTTACGTCAACCACGAAATCCACGAAAATTGGAACCCCACGAACAATAGTTCTTTCACAGTAATTAGAAAATTTGCAATTTTGGCCCTTTTGGCCCCTTGTATCTAGGAAACGGTAATAGCTACGCCAAATCCGTTGGCACATCACTGAAAGCTTACATCAAGAGGAATCCAAAGAAAAAAAATCTCATTGAAATCCGATGAAAAATAAAGATTTCACATATTTAGAAAATTTGCAATTTTGGCCCCTTTGACCCCTTGTAGCCCAGAAACGGTAAGAAGTACGCCAAATTTCGATATACCATGCATAGAAAGCATATATCAAGAGGAATCCAACGAACTAAATCCCATTGAAATCTGATGAAAAATAAAGATTTCACGTATTTAGAAAATTTGCAATTTTGGCCCCTTTGACCCCTTGTAGCTCGGAAACAGTAAGAGCTACGCCAAATCCGTTGACATACCGCTGAAAGCTTACATCAAGAAGAATTCAAAGAAAAAAAATCCCATTGAAATCTGATGAAAAATAAAGATTTCACATATTTCGAAAATTTGCAATTTTGGCCCCTTGTAGCTCAAAAACGGTAAGAGCTAGCTGCTACGCCAAATCTGTTGACATGCTACTGAAAGCTTATATCCAGAGGAATTCAAAGAAAAAAATCCCATCAAAATCTGTAGAAAAATAAAAATTTTAGGTTATCAGCAAATTTGCAATTTTGGTCCCTTTCAGTCCCTCATAGCTGGGAAAGGAAATAAGTCACCAAAAATATAATAGTTGAGTGCTATATGAATTTTTCATAAGGAATCTAATGAAAGAAACTGCATCAAAATCGGACAAAAAATGAAAAAAAAAGTAGATTTTTGAGATTTCCCGTTTTTTGGACCCATTTATCTCATAAAAGGTACATGTGATGTGAAATCCATTGCCAATTTTTATTTTTCATCGGATTTCGATAGAATTTTTCCTTTGGATTCCTCTTGATATAAGCTTTCGATATTATGTCATCTCTTACCGTTTCCAAGCTATAAGGGTTCAAAGAGGCCAAACCTGCAAATTTGCAGAAATTTTTATTTTTCTTTGGATTTCGATGGGATTTTTAGTTCGCCTCAACGAAGTTGAGGGGGATGGGGACTATTGGAGTACCCCCGGCATCCCCATCTTCATCTGCGCCCTTATTTGGGTATATATCTTGGTAACTATGCAGGGTAGGGTCATCAAACTTTGCATGCAGGTGCATCTTGGGCTAACTCACAGCCTCAAAGAAAATAAGGTCTCTCTGACCTATATTTTCCGCTTGAGTGACTTGCATTTAAATTTACATCCAAGTTCATATCTCAGTAACTATACATAGTATGATCATCTAACTGTGCATGTGCATGCATCTTTGATGGTAGGTCAGCATCCAGGCAAAATTAGGTCACTTTGACTTACATTTTCCGCTTTAGTGACTTACATTCAAGTTTACGTCCGAGTTCAGATCTCAGTCACTGTACATGATCATCTAACCTTGCACATGCATGCATCTCTGATGGAAGGTCAGCATCCAGGCAAAATAAGGTCACTTTGACCTACTTTTTCCACTTGAGTGACTGACTTGCATTCAAGTTTACGTCTGAGTCCAGATCTGGGTCACTGTACATGCTAGGATCATCTAACCTTGCCAATGCATGCATCTCTGATGGTAGGTCAGCATCAAGGCAAAATTAGGTCACTTTGACATATATTTAATGCTTGATTGATTAACATTCAAGTTTTTGGATGAGTTCAGATCTCAGTCACTCTACATGGTAAGATCTTGTAACTTTGCATATGCATGCAACTCTGATGGTAGGTCAGCATCCAGACAAAATTAGGTCACTTTGACCTATATTTTACGCTTGATTGATTTGCATTCAAGTTTTTTTATGAGTTCAGATCTCAGTCACTATACATGGTAGGATCATTGTAACCTTACATATGCATACATCTCAGATGGTAGATCAGCATAGGCATCCAGGCCAAATTGGGTTACTCTGACAATGTGCCATAACAAGGCGAACTCTGTAATTGTTGATTACCTATGTTTTAAGTTGCACCTCGACATTTTCTTTATGTTGGTTTGAAAGTTCAGATACCGCTTAAGGAAAAAATACAAAATTTGGAACCCATGACGTCACAATAGGTACAGTTCTGACGTCATGTTGAAACTACTTGTGAACGTTTTCATAGAAATACAAGGAATTTGGTATATTTTCGGACGGTTTTTCTTATCGGAAATATAGAGCACATTCAAGAACCAATTAGATATTTTACCAAATTGTTACTACAGATGCATTGGACCTCCCATATGAATATTTTTGTGGTTCTTGCCTGTGCTCTATGTTTCCTCTTAAGAAAAAGTAGTCAGAATAAGTCAAATTTGTCATTTTTCGAGAAAATGTGCAATTTGTCCCATTTTCTACACTGAAAAACTCTGTAATCGTACATCACTACTTGAGTAATCTTCCTTATAACTGTTAACCTATATCCATAGAACATTGCAACAATATATAATGTGAATTTAAGCAAACTTATTTTTTGAGGCCAAATAAGGCCCTTATCGCACCTACTCCTTTGCATACTTTGACTGCAGTCTAATTATATAAAGTGAAAGTAGCAAAACTATGACTTTATCTAAAATAATCATACTATTTTCATCAACAACAATATAACAAGGTGGAAATATATTAACAACAACTTTATCTGAGCTGATACAACATTGAGCCTGTTGAGGCAGCCAGCATAACAATATAATGTTAAACATGAAATGTACTGACAAAAACTGATATCCAAACTTTTAATGGATGTATATAATAAACATGTAAAAAGTAAAAAATTAACTAACTGTTATATGGGGATGGAATGGATCCTCTTGGTTTGCAAATGAACCCTGTGTGAATACATGGTACCATTGGTACTTGTACAGTATATCTAAATTTAAAGTAAATGTAAGAGGGAGACATTAGTGTTTTGCTTTTTCAATCTTAAAACATACATGACATACTTGATTTTAAAAAGCTAACAGTACTCTTTGAAATAACTTACTTTAATCAAACCAATAATGGCACGTCTTGACACATCAAGTTTTATTTAATATTTCAGTTGATTGCATTGTTGAATTTGACTACGAGGCTGAACAACCAGATGAACTAACCATAAAAGTAGGTCAGATTATCAGGAATGTCGTGACAGAAGATGGAGGATGGTGGGAAGGTGAACTAGACGGGAAGAAAGGAATGTTTCCTGATAACTTTGTCAAGGTATGAAATGAATACTTCCTATTGTCTACACTACCACATTACCTTATGACAGATATGGTTATAAATTTTTCCCAACTAGCATTCTAAATTAGGAACCCTTGTCTTATTCACTTACAGCTTTGAACGGGTAAAGACAGCCAAATCATGGGATTTGGAGTAGCTGTTTATTTTTTATTTTTGCAATGTAAACCATGATTTACAGTTATGAGTCGATTTCCTCTTTGCAACACACAAATGTCTCTTGGTATCCAATTTCTTGTCAGTATAAGCAATTCCATTCTACAGTACATGTATCCAAAAAATGGGTCAAAGACTCAAATGGCCGGGTTGCGTTTTGGTGCTTCTAGCTATAAAGTGTTGTTTTATTGATTCCTAATTGGTCTGTGTGTAGAATATGTTGAAAATATTGATAAAACATGACTAAGTCAAACGGTCTTGAAAAATATGAAAAAATATTGGAAATTATTCAATAAAGTCAGGTGCATATCTTCCATTCTGTGAATAAAGTCAGATCACATCTTCAAAATATATAGAAACATTCTGTGAAGTTTCAAAGGTCAGAGATGAAAATTGTAGGAGGAGTTGATTTCACAAAGTAGGTACCCTTTGTTGAAAATGTCTATAAAAATTATAAAGTTCCATAGTCAGTAAAAATAGGAAAAAATTTTCAAAGTAATTCCAAAAAGAGAGCTGCACATCTACACTATATATAGAAACATTTTGTGTAGTTTCAAAAATGTAGGTTGAAACTGTAGGAGGAGTTGATTTCACAAAATAGGTACCCTTTGTTGAAAATGTCGATAAAAAATGACTTAAGTTCCAAAGTCTGTTAAAATAGGAAAAAATTTGCAAATGATCTCAGAGAGGGAGGTGCACATCTACAATA
>MJUU01019862.1:45054-63345 GCA_002080025.1 Modiolus philippinarum
CACACCCAACGGCAGGTCGGAGTCGGCCCCTGAACAAAGTGCAATCAAGTCCAGCGAAATAAACATCATCCTAGACTCCTATAGACATAAAGTAAACTAACTAAAAAAAGGACAAGATACACAAAGGCTTAATAAATTCCTGACTTAGGACAGGTGCAAACCTGCTGCGGCGGGGTTAAACTAGTTTTATTGGATCCAAACCTTCCCCAGCAGATGACGTAATTAAACATTTAATCAAATATATTCTAAAATGACTACTTGACTATATTAGAACCAAATTTGGTCACAATCTTGTATTTCAAATTTGAAACATAGACTTGCTACAAGTCCCCTTGTATTTGATAATATTCTCTTTGATAACATCTCTCTGATAACATTCTCCCCTTGAATATTATCAGTGTTCTGTCCAGCTGGTCCCTCTAACAAAGGCCTTCCTCTGCAACTAATTTTTATGAAAGGTGTGCCAAAATATAATTAATAGGTAGGGACTCGGATCAAATCTTCGGGAAAGTTGAAACTTGTTCTTGTCTCCTTATAAAATTTTAGTTTCTATCCCCAAAATAGAACCCCACCACATCAATCACCTTGCGATTAAATCTCTTAAAGCGTCTAGGTGACTAAGATTTTTCTAATAGTTCATGTATTATGCTTACTTCGAAATTCTTGTTTCTATTTTCATCATCCTAATTTCTTTATTCTATACTTCTTACTTTTTATTTTGTATTTTTATAATAATTCTAATAAATGAAGAATATGAAATTAAGATATAAAACAATGAATTCGGAATAAGTAATTGAGAAAATAGCATTTAAAATTGCAAAACAAGATTTTTGAATTAAGAAATATAAATTCAAAATGAAGAAATTACAATGTAGGATGACAAATATAGAAATAAGGATTATAAATTTACAAGACAGGGTGTTTAATTTCGAATTTCGAACTCAGAATTCTGAAAACAGAAGTAAGAATCTAGAAAATAGAAGTAATAAGTTAGAATATAGAAAATAGAATGTAGAATATAGAACTAAGAAAGAAGAATTTAGCATAAAGAATTTTTACCCCTTTGGCTTTCCATAAAGGATATGTTGAACATTTGTAGTGCTTTGTGTTTTTCTCATTGTTACAGGTAGGCTTTGTTAGTATTTTCTGCTTCCTTATCGACATATATATATATAGAATAATTGAATAATTGGCTCCAATAATGGACTTGCCCACAAGGGGCTCATCCATTATTGTTTGCCAATATTTCTTGTATCAAAAACAAAACTTCTATTATTCGTTTTATCGGTAATTTACTAAATTAATTAATAGTACAAATTTTTTAAAATTAATGTTAATTTTTTCAACAAATCGTGACTTGTATTGATTAGTAAAAGAATTTGTACGATCCGGTAATAGTCTCTATAGATGTATATTTCTTTGTTTCATTGATTCTGATTGACAAAGTAGGCTAGCCTAAGATACTTTTTGCAAATATTTTTTCATATTCGGGCAGTAGCAAATACTGAAAAATATTTGCTTCGTGAGATCATAATTCCACCTCTATAGCTTGAACACCCTGCTAACTAGAACAGTTCTCTTCAGTCCTTAGGGTGTCGAGTCCTCAAAGTTTTACTGTAGTAAGGTCACTTAAATACATTTGAAAAGGGATCACTTACTCAGGGGAGTGCTTTCTGTTATTTCTTTTCTAAATAAATATATATTGGGATTTGTCTCGTATACAGTTACCCATTCCTTTCCATTTTACTTTTTGTAACATGGAATGCACTTTAATTCCACTCAATCATGGATTTGAAAAAGAGGTAAAGAAAGGCTAATTTCCATATGTATGAAATGAGCCATGTTAGTCAGGAATTCTGAAGCATGTTCAAGTCTACACATTCCAATAGAAACAAATGAAGAAATAAGTAGCAATAAATTTGTTTTGTTAGGTAAGAAAAGGCATTATTATTGAAGTTTTTACATGTTTATCAGTGTTTGACACTAACATTTGTATTCTAGTAAGAGGCTGCTTAAAATTTGAAGAATGACTACTAAATTTTGTAAATTGTTAGTCCTTTGACTGGCAAAATTAATAAAATTCTCGAAAAGGTACATATTTATTTTGAGCCCTTTTTATCACTGAAGGACTAGTCATTCAGACATCTTGTAGTCCTTTTGTCTACAGAGATGACAAAGTTAGTGTCCAACCCTGTTTATGCCTTCTGTCAAACCTGTGTATTGGATTTAGAACCATTATACAAATCATTTATTTCCCAATTTAAAATAGTTTGGTTAATAATAACATATAAGGCTTACTAAAAATCAAATCAAATCATGACAATAAATCTTCAAAATGAAAAAGTAACAACACCTTTATGAAGGAGTTTTGTAGTTAAACATAGGATTTTTGTAATTTGTGAAAAGAAGAATGTTAGAGTACCAAAATTGTTGTTATATCAAATATGTCCTGTTAATATCAGAAACAGGTTTGGTAGATACATTTTTATTGACTTTTGCCATCTGATAATTTTGTCATCTATCATTAGCATTCAACACTGTCACCTTTTTACAGTACAAATGATCAGGTGGATAAAAGCTTGTTAGTATTCTTCTGTTATTTTACTTTCATTGTTCTTTTGCATGAATTGACAATATTTTTTTAAGTTGTTAAAACCAGATCCTATGTCATTGTATGTGAGTTATATAGTCATTCAGAGGTCTTGCTGATATCTATCAGTGGAAAATGATATTCTACTCTTTTGCTACTGATATTTTTCAACCATACCATTCATTGTGGATAAAAAATATTTAAATTTAACAATTACATTAGTTTATTATAGTTCTTATCATTCTTTAAAAGTGCACATACAATGTACATCCTCTGATTTGTCAGTAACTTAAGACAGATTCAGTCATTAATCGTGGGAATTGTCATTTACTTAAGACAGATGCAATCATACATTCTTGGATTTGTCAGTTACTTACGACAGATTTGGTCATACATCCTGGGATTTGTCAGTTACCTAAGACAGATTTAATCATACATCCTTGGATTTGTCATTTACTTAAGACAGACTCAGTCATACATCCCGGGATTTGATAGTTACTTAAGACAGATGCAATCATACATCCTGGGATTTGTCAGTTACTTAAGACAGATTCAGTCATACATCCTGGGATTTGTCAGTTACCTATGAGCGATGGAATCGTACATCCTTGGGATTTGTCAGTTACTTAAGACAGATTCAATCATACATCCTGGGATTTGTCAGTTACCTAAGACAGATTCAATCATACATCCTTGGATTTGTCAGTTACTTACGGCAGATTCAATCACACATCCTGGGATTTGTCATTTACTTAAGACTATTAAGAATCTAACACCAGGGCGAGGGTCAGACAGAAAAATCTCAGACACCCAAGGGTAAGATTTCAAGTACTTGGACGAAGCTTGCTGAGTCAGAGACGCTAGAAATCTTACCCGAGGGTGTCTGAGATTTTTTGTCTGACTCTCTCACTGGTGTTTGATGATTTTTCTCCCCCTCAGTATCCAAAAACTCAAACAAGACACCGTGTGAAATGCCATTGTTGACAACAATGAATTACTTCCCTTTTCACAATGTCATAAAGCATGGAGCACACGTCCCAAGACTGGGGTTATTTCAGTGCATTTATGGCGTGTTAGAAAAAAGAAGGGAAACGGGGAATGTGTCAAAGAGACAACGACCCAAAGGGGAGCAACAACAACTCAAAGCCACCACAAGATCTTCAATGAACGGTGAGAAAACCCCACACCCAACGGCAGGCCGGAGCCGGCCCCTGAACAAAGAGCAATCAAGTCCAGCGAAACAAACACCATCCCAGACCCCCATAGACATAAAGTAAACTAACTAGAAAAAGGACAAGACTCCCAAAGGCCCAACAAACTCCCGACCCAGGACAGGCGCAAACCCGCCGCGGCGGGGCCAAACCAGTTTTATTGGATCCAAACCTTCCTGCCACAGCCAATGTGACAAATCAAAAAACAATCGTAACAACAGTAAAATTCAGTTGGCAACAGGACTGAGTCAATTGTGAAAAAATGAAACTGAAAGAACCAAATATACGGACAAAAACATGAAACCACAAGAGACCACCAACAGTCAACTGACATGCCAGCTCCAGACCCATCACCAACTGACAAAGCAAGTCATGCACCCTCAGTATACAGCTTCCACCAAGATCCCCTCCCGTGAGGAGTTTACAACAATGATTCCATGCACATACTGGAATACACAACCCGTGTCCATGCAATACAGACTCTTTTCACTTTTAGTCGTTCGAAAACAATATATATTCTATGTAATTGTATGAAGGGATATACTTTTCTATTCATGAAGCCTAAGCTGAGTATATTGTAATTATAAGATATTGGCGGGAATAAATGCGTGTAGCTTGTCTCACACCCCCTGTGTAAGACAGAAAAATCTTGCGCCACGAAAACAATGGATTGCTTGTCCGAGGTGGGAGAAAGATGCAATCATACATCCTGGGATTTGTCAGTTACTTAAGACAAAGAGTTTCCAGTGTCTGCTCATTCTTAACAAATGAAATCGAACTACACCTTAAAGCTTAAAAATATTGATGATAATAATGTTCTATTCCAATTTGAAACCATAATTATTCATTGGTAACAATTTTTTGTGGAATTAATTTTTTTGCCCCCAGATCGAGAATCAGGGGGCATATTGTTTTTGTTCTGTTTATTTGTCTGTCTCTGGGTATCTGTCCATGCATCTGAAACTTTAACCTTGGCTATAACTTTTGAATTATTAAAGATAGATTTATCTTACTTGGCAGGTTTATAGGTCTAGTCTAGAGGGACATAAATATGCAAAAATAATTTGTCAGGTCAAATGTCAAGGTCACAGAGGTCAAAATTTTAAATTACATTTTCATATATTTTGTATGTAAAGAAAGATAACTCTAACCAAATTTTAGGATTTATTAAACTAATAAAATTGCTGCTGGGGGCATATGTAGTGTTTCACAAACACATCTTGTTGACTTTAGAATTTTGTGCATTAATAAAGGCCAGAAACTGAGTAACCAAAGTTCCAAAGATGAACTGTGTTTAGGAGATTCTAATTTTCAATTTCTATTTTTAATGCAATATTCTATCCTTAAAAAATAATAGATGAATAGAGAAATAAGATGGGCAGAAGTGGGACCAGGTGGATGAACAGGGTAAGGGTTTCTAGCTATGCATGCATCAAACCTGCATGTGAGAATTGATATGTGCAAAGTTGAATCATAGCCAGGAACAAAATGTCAAATCCAAATGTTACCAATACAATACAAAATAAATTCTCAGGCCATTTTCACAAAAACTTTTATAATTGAAGTAGCCATCAGATTTAAACAAATCATATAAACTTATGACTAATATTTGTCTCAAGATTTGTTTGAAAATTCCTCTGAACATTGGTAATGTTGGTGATTTCAAATCATTTGCATATGGTATATTCAATAGTCATTATTGTACTTGCCTTGAACACTGAACAAATAACAATGTTACATGTATATTGCAGTGTAAATTAGAATGATTTTTACCTAAGCCTTAATTTTAAATACAAAATTGAATTACTAAAAATTAGCTGATATTATACATACAATAGATCAATATTTGATACTTTTTTATGACAAGAATGTACCTTTTAACTCGCCAGACCTTGAGCTTACACATTTCATCGCTGCTTCCTATGTTTACACATGAGATAATAATTCAGTTGAATAAAAATTTATCGGGAGAGGTTTAATATCACAATATATATGTCACTATTTAAAGGTCAAGTTTTGAAATGAAATTTTCTCCCCTAATGATACTTTGATGTAGGATCAGAGATTTACAAATTTTTATGTGCATTCTTTTGATTTAACTTGGAATATGCCTGTAAACAGCGGTAAGAAATCTTCTTTACTGTTTGTTTTTCAATAACAGAAGATCATACTGTCAAATCAATTTACTAACTTTCAAAATACAAGGACAAAATCAATAGCTCTTGTAAAACTTTATTTTTCTGGAAGAACGAATTTGAATCTTCAGGTTTAATACATGTATGCCAAACTAAATATCTCTTGAATACTTTTGCATTTGTGAGCAACAAATCTTCAATCATACGCATGAAAAGAAATAACTCTTCAAATTCCCAGAAATTTCTATGCCCCGCGATTAAAAGTTTGTCTGTCCATACAAATAGAAACCTGTTTAGTGGAGGCATCATATGCCTAACAGGCACAAATACCTTCCACAGGGGCACACCATCCTCTAGTGGTTTTTAAATCTTCAAACAAAGCATTACAGATATTAAGCATTGTTGCCTCTCCTACCACCCCACAAATAATCCCCGCCTTCCATTTTATTAAGTAAATTTTATTCACACTAGAACAAAATGAATTGGGTATAATTGGAATGAAATGTAATGAAAAATTGAAGTCATGAAAGTGAGACTTTTCAAAACTGTAGTACAAGGCACTGTTGGTACTGTTGATAAATTTTAAGTCGAATTAGCTTTGATTTTATTTTGAAGTCTACATATGCAGGAAATATCATAACAGATAATATTAAGTATCATGAAGTATATTTTCCTGTTTTGAAACAAAACTTGTAAACTTTCTTTAGTGAACAATTGATTTTGAAGTGTAAATACATGGTACAAAATTAGACACATTGTCTTTTGGCCTATTTTTAATGTCCATCAATATATTGCATTTTATTTGTATTAAAAGAGTCAATTCAGATAAAAAGGGTGATAAAATTTCTTAGAACAATATAGATATCTGTAGGAATTGTTTCCATACATACTAATAGTAAACAATGGTTGATGAGTTATCGTGTTCTACTGTTTCAGAAAAAGCCATTGTTCGACATTCTTACGATGCTGACAATGAGGATGAATTGACTTTGAAAGTCGGGGACATTGTTAACATTATAAGTAAAGATGCTGAAGATCCTGGATGGTGGAAGGGGGAGTTAAATGGAAAGATAGGCATGTTCCCTGATAATTTTGTAGAGATTATGCAGTCAGATGAGGTAATTATGACATTGGTGTTGTCACTCCTTGCTCTTTTTAATCGGTTATTTTTTTTTCTAAATGCTTGAGATTGCTGTATTAACAGAATCATCTGCTTTATAGCTTTGTTCTATTGTTATTAATTAGGTCAATCTTACATACAGTAACAGCTAGATCATTTATCATACTCATGTTAGAGGCTTGACTGCTCCAGTGACAGCTAGCTCATTCATCATAACTCATATTAGGTGCATTATATTATAGCTAGACTGGTCCAGTAACCTCAATCTTTTGTATGCTGTCTTGACAAGGTAGGAAAGGTCAACTAGTTTTAAACTCTCTCTGTTCTACATCTTTCGTAGGCCAGTTGGATGCAAAATTGGTCCTTTGGTGGTCCCCTCTTAAAAAATGTGCCAAGGAAGTTTTCACCCAATCCAAAATGGTCTCCAGTGGAAAATATGTAACAGTCAATATTCTTCCCTATTGCAAACCATTAAAAGATCTTCTCCTATTGGGCAGATTAAAACAAAACTTTGGCAAAATGGTTTTAAGGTGGTCCTAATCAAAAAATATGTTTTGCAGGTTTGTATGTCATCCAAGATGGCAGCCAGCTGAGAGCATATTTTAAGTTGAACCATATGGAAACACATTCAAAACTCTTCTCTTAAACTACCAAACCAATAGGAATCAAACTTGACAACAATAGTCCTTTGGTGGTTCTGTTAAAAAAAATTGTGTCTGGCACATCCTCACCCCTTCCAAAATTACCATAAGTGGAAAACATATTAATATTGGACCCTCAAATATATTCTCTCTAACTACAGGGCCATTTAATACAAAACTTGGGCACAAGGGTCTTTAGAAGGATCTATCCAAAAATATGTCTGGCAGGTTCACATCTCATCCAAGATGGCCACTACAGATGAACATAGTTTAACATTGCACCCCATGGTGAAAACATTCAAATATCTTAACCACTGAAACTACTGGGCCATAAGGCACAATTAGTTCTAGCTGATTCCTTTCAAAAAATGGGTCGGACAGGTTCCCAGCTCATGCAAGATACCTTCTGGCAGGAAACATAGCCTATCATTGGATTCAGTGTAAACATATTTAAAGGTCATCTCTATGTGTTTTGTTCATGGTGCTGTCAATTCAAACTAGAGTGAGGGGCAAGCCCGAGGTTGCTTTTTACAGTATTAAGTTACATTTCAGGTAACCGGGTGTTATTCCAGAGGAGTGTAAAACATGTCTGAGATGTACATATTAAAATGGATGGTATCAGATAATCAGAGTTTAGATACGGGCTTGAGAGACATGTACAATTTTACATGGTGAAAGCCTATGATGTGGATAATATTCAGTATATTAAAGAGGTTTTATGCCACAGGCATTCGTTTCTGTTGTGAAGTATAAAGTTAAAATATGTATGTTGGATTGTTCAAAGCAACTCAACTTTTAATTTTTAGCATTCTACTAAAGAAAAAACGAAAATTATGAAAAAAAAAATTATATTTGGTCTCCACAACAAAGCGTGGTCTTTTTTAAAAGTAAAAAAGTATGGAGAAAACCTTAACATTTCATATTCATTCACATTGAGCATGTAATCCATTAGACATTTTAATATTTCAGTTTGGTACTGACAAAGTTTTAAGACCGTCCTCGAAGTTCCTTCACAAAACTGAACCACAAGTATGTCTATTTGTTGTCTCCTCTCTCCTCATCATAAACCAGAGTTATCTTCCCATTATTCAAGTTATTTCCCTTTACAGAGGCTGTTCTCTAAAAGGTCTGTAAGACTCATGCAGCTTTTTAAACTTCTGGCCATATAAGTTTTATTGGGAAGTGACATTTTGTTTGAAAATATATGACATTTCAAACATAAAATTTGAACTCCATAATCATCTGACTTCATATTTTGGAGTCAAATGATTTAGAATTGAGACTTACAGGCCCAAATTAGTGATTCTGATTTTTATGATAGACAAATATTTTTATTTCAGTTCTATAATTTTTTATGTAATCCAGGAAAATCTGTTTGGTTTATTTTTTTTACCAAGACACAAAAGCTAGATTCTTTTTTGTTCTTTAAACAATTACAAACTTCAGGTTTAGTATATTCCATTTCAAAAGTGTATGATGGTAATTTCTCACTTTTTAGTCACAACAGTTCCTATTACCAGTATTAGCGGTGTGATATTTCCTTGTCTTGTACCCCCGGTACAAGACAAATTACCAAGCAACATATTCTGATGTAGTATTCAAGTACGGCTTGGTGGTGAGTAAATCATAGTTTGTGATAACAAAAGTGAGAAAATTAATCAAACACCATTGAAAATGCAAGATTAAGAAATCTCAGATACCCTTGAGTAAGATTTCAATTTTTCTCTGACCCAGCAAGCCATATCAGAGAAATTTTGAAATCTTACCCTTGGGTTGTGAGATTTCTTGATCTTGTCTTTTCACCTGTGCTAGCTTCATGTTAACTCTTGATGGGAGGATAACTCTGTTTATGAAATGTGGATATCGCATGTCTTTCCAATGTCATGCTGCACCTATAGATGTTTAGCTATTGTTTTAAATAATAGATTGTTGGTATTGGTAAAAATTGTTTATTTTTGTGTAGCAGTTTTCATATAACATAAAATGCTATTAACTATTTCAATTTATTGGTTATTTTCTCCCCTGCAACATTAGTCAGTGGTAGTGACTACATTAGGGACAGAGTTGTAAATGTTTTCTATAACCTTAATTTATAACTTATATACAGAATATCTTAAATGCAAAGATACTTAGGAGCTTTTCAGGATTACATTTCAGATGACCTTGGCCTTGTTTTCATGGTTTACTGTAATGTTAAGCACGTCAACATAGCTCCAAATTCAAGTTCATTGCATATAATTTATAATATCTGGATCCTCAAATCAAGTAAAGCTAGTGTATTAATGTATTTTTATGACCATGAGTACATATCAGTCAGCTTTTTGCCATTTGACCTTGGACTCATTTACACAGATGGTGACTGCATAAAATTTATACATTCCATTTCTGTAATGTATAAGCTCACCATATTAGTTATATTGCTACATCTTCATGAGTTTAGTAGCTGACATCTGTCATATGACATTAACCTCAATTTCATGGGTCAGTGTCTTTATTCATTTTATTTTATTTTTATTTTTTTATTTTGTTTACTTCTAAGCAACTTTTACACCTGAATTGTATAATGTATTTTGGGATGACATATGTAATGCATGCTTCCGGTGCTGTCTGTGACCTACATTTTAGGCATGAGTGATTTGGTTAGGTAGAATGGTTTAAAGTCCATTCCCTCTTACTGACATGTCATACATCAACCATTTTGGTATGTATGATGCATTTTGGGAATACAACAACAATGCATGCTTCGGATGCTGTCTGTGACCTATATTTTACTCATGAGTGACTTGGTTGTGTAGAATGGTTAAAGTCCATTCCCACTTACTGACATGTCCAATATCAACCATATTAGCATTTATGATGCACTTTTGGATGACAACAACAATGCATGCTTTGGATGCTGTCTGTGACCTACATCTTACGCATGAGTGACTTGGTTAGTTAGAATAGTTTAAGTCCATTCTCACTTACTGTGACACGTGCTACATCAACCACTGGTATGTATGATGCATTTTTGCATGGCAACAACAATGCATGCTTCGGATGCTGTCTGTGACCTACATTTTAGGCATGACAACTTGGTTAGGTAAAATGGTTAAAAGTCAATTCCTGCTTACTGACATGTCCCACATCAACCATATTGGTATGCATGTTGCATTTTGGGAATACAACAACAATGCATGCTTCTGATGCTGACTGTGACCTATATTTTACTCATGAGTGACCTGGTTATGTAGAATGGTTAAAGTCCATTCCCACTTACTGACATGTCCAACATCAACCATATTGGTATGTATGTTGCATTTTGGGAAGCAACAACAATGCATGCATCAGATGCTGACTGTGACCAACATTTTACACATGAGTGAATTGGTAAAAGTCCATTTCTGCATACCGACATGTCCCATATCAACAATATTTATGTATGATGCATTTTAGGACGACAGCTGCAGTGAATGCTTTAGATTCAGTCTGACCTTCATCTTATGCATGAAATAGGTTAAAAAGAATGATTATAGTCCATTCCTGTTTACTTACATGTTTAACATGTGACAATGCTGAGCAAAGAGGTGAGCTAGGAAGGCTGTGGCTGCTTTCTATGTTTATCTGGCCAAAAGATAGTAAGCTTTTCCATTGCTTTTTGTCCGTCGTCAGTCTATTAGCATTGTGACTTTCTCCTGATAAACCACTGGGTAAATTTGAACAAAACTTTACAGGAAGAATATATGGATGGTCCTTTACTAAGATTGCTGAAATTTTATTGATCCTCAAAAAAAAACATGGCACCCATCTCTAGACATAGTTAAACAATGGACCCTATGGGAAAAGCATATATTGGCTACCTCTTATGAAACAATTGAAGACAATTGAACCAAAATTTACAGGAATGATGTATGGATGGTCTTTACTAAGTTTTGGAAAATTTTGTGATCCGCCAAAAAACATGGCAGCCAGCACAGGACATAGTTTAAATTGGAGCCTAAGGGAAAAGCATATCTTTTCAGGAATAACATATGGACAGTCCTTAACCTAGATTGCCGAAATTTTTCAGATCAGCCCAAAAACATGGCTGCCAGCAACAGAACATAGTTTAACATTGGTCCCTACAGGAAAAAACATATATTTGCTATTTCTTTTGAAGGTACTGAAGCCAATTGGGCCAAACATTACAGGAATGATATATGGAAGTACTTTACTTAGATTGCTGAAATTTTTGCCACCACCTTGTTTAACATTGGACCCTTTGGGACAAGTATATTTTGACTATCTCCTCTGAAGCTACTGGTTTAAATTAAACCAAACTAACTGCAGAAATGACTTATGGTACATCTACTAAGACTACCTGACCCAGGTGAGCAATATGCTCAGCCTTCTAATTGCCTCTGGTTTCCTGTATTAATAATTTGAAGTAAGCCTTAAGGGAGTATGAGCATCAGATTTCAGAAGCATTCTATATCCTTGGGTTTTAACCATTTGGTGCATGCATCATATTTTCTTGGTCATTATTCTCTTTAAAGTGCATAAAATAGACAATGTACAAAATATTATCAACTTCCAATTACATTTTCATATATTAAAAGGCATATAAAAAGCTAAATAAAATTAAAATGAAGGAAAACTATAGAGAGAACTATTTCCTGCCAAAATTTTTACATCATATGTAAAAAAAAATTCTTACATTGTTTTTCAAAAATTTTTGCTCATGTTTTTCTCTTAGCAAAGGTTTTCAAAACAAAATGTTGGAAATTTTCTTTCTAAGTACAAATTTTCTGACACTCGTAAATATGTCAAAATTTTTTTGGATAAGTGTCTATCCAAAGGATAGAATTCTATCCTATGTTACGACCCAGGTGACCAACCTCACGCAATCAAACATTAGTGATCATACCCATGCTAAAAGAATCCTTTTCAGGAAACCTCGTACACATCTTTCTGATCTCATAAAAAACTCTGACACTCAATAGTCTATTTTCATTGAACATTAATTTGATTGCCCAAACTTTTCAACACTTAAATGGTGCCCGAATTCGTTAATTAATCACCGAATGAATAAAATTTTGTGTGTAGATGTATGAATATGGAAGACCGATGTCTTTATTTACATTTGTATGAATGGTGTAAACGTACTTCCCTGAACCGTCAATGAAACGATGCGGCTGTTTTGAAATAAATCATAAAAGAACAACGCATTGGAAATAAAAAATCAAATTCATTAGCCGTCGAGAACAACAGTCCATTATTTACAATCTACAGAAGACGTAATGTTTGTTTACATTTCTAGTTATTAATGAATGGAAAAGTACGGCTGTTCCACGTTGGCTGTTCCATTATACTTGTTGCGATTGTCATTTTGCAGTGTCTTCTCCGAGGTCCGCATTCGGTATACATGTAATTGCCGACTCAAAACAAAATACTGAAGAAGTCGTACATCGGTAAATACAAAGTATTACCTGGAAACAGTTGTCAAGGTGCATATTCCAAAACAGACG
This sequence comes from Modiolus philippinarum, assembly GCA_002080025.1. Taxonomy (NCBI): domain Eukaryota; kingdom Metazoa; phylum Mollusca; class Bivalvia; order Mytilida; family Modiolidae; genus Modiolus; species Modiolus philippinarum. The sequence goes on from MJUU01019862.1 coordinate 58,238, forward strand.
ATATTTTGCAACGATCGGGGTTGGAATTGACTAAATTCAAATTAGGATCAGGCAGGGGTGTTGATCTGTTGATTGCTGTTCGTCCAACAATGTTCAGTCCGGGGTGTTGCGTGTTAATTGCCGTTGATCAGAGTTTGGTCAAACAAAACTTGAGATAATGTCATTTGAGTATTTACAATGCATAACAGTCATTTTTCAATCGCATGAGAATGTATATCATAGTGCTAATTGAGATGCATTGTTGCACAAAGAACTTGGCACAGATCATTGTTTTCATGTCTTCGTGTGTTTCTTGGACGAATTATATCTCCATAAAGAGCAGGGTATTGCTGCTCATGTCTTGTCAGCTTTTGCGTCTTGTCAGCATTCACAAACCTTTCATTCAGGTCTCTTCTTTAGAATTAAATTTCAAACTTTACTTGATCAAGATGGTGCTGTCATTGTTCAGTCTATGTTGAGTGTACAGCAGGGAACCCATAATATGTAATACGTTTCTGGTATAAAATCAAAATTCTTTGAATATTTGTCTCTAATGGTTTGATTGCCATTGATTGGCTGGTGTGATCAAATGAAGATGGCCACCAGTAAATACTTGCTGACTGTCAGAAAGGCATGTTAATTTTCTTGATGAGCAAAACATGGTTTTTGTACCTTTCTTGGTTTTGATATCATCATTATAATTAGACCCATAGTAAAAAATGGGTAATTATGCACGACATAGACAGGCAATTATTCATATCATACATGGACTGTATTGGACAGTGTACATAAAATATCAATAGATTAGATACTGATCATTGCCATCATAGACACTAATCCACCAGTCCCTTTGGGACTTTGATTACTGTAAGTGGGGATCTGTTTTGAAGCTAATATTAGCACTATGCAACAGTCATGTTTGAATTCTTTGTTTTGGGTGAAAATTGTTGCTGTCCATGTTATCCAACTGAGCCTCATTTATTGAAATCAGATTACTAAAAAAAATTATGACATTAACTTTTTCTGAAAAATGTTATTGTTTAAGTTGTTTTTGTTATAAATTAAATTTTTTGTAAGAGGGAAAATATGTAAATCACGTGCTTGACTTTTGAACCACATACTGAAGGATTTCCTGACTAATAATGTTGATAAATTTATAATCTTCCTTATTGTATATTGCATACATGTATCTTATCATGACGAAAAAGGTAAGTATTTTTATAGATTTACTTTTACATATTTATCTGTCATGTCTGGTAGGATAATAATTTGCAGAGTTGGATAATTTTATTGTGGATGATGTCACATTTTATATTTCAGTTGGACTTGAGCCAATTGTGCTCATTGTCAGCAGCTGTGTACCTATTGAACTTCTCTTTTATTTATGTGTTGAATGATTCTTCCTAATATTTGAAATATTGGAAATCATGTATAGAAACTTAAATGTTTATTTCTTTGATTTTTGTGTTTTTTTTAAAGATGAGATGTAAGCTAGGATACCACCAAAAAAATGCACCACTACATGGATGATTTTCAACATCCAGTTATATGCTTTGTAATTTTTTCCTTCTTCCCTGTACCCCATTTAGATTTATTATTCTAATTAATGATGAGAAACGTTTAATGACTGGATACTTGAACATATGATGGAGACCAACTTCTGCCATATTATTAAAATGGTTATGTACCGGTAAGCATATATTGACAATCAAAGTATATACTTTCAGCCTCGTCCAAAGAAGCCTCCACCCCCAGCTACTGCCCCTGCTACTGCTCAAGTCACAGTCAAACTACCAGAGAAAGTAGAACCTGCACACACAGAGAAACATGTCAAGAAGAAAGAAGGTATTAATCTGATGCAATTAACTTTTAATGTTGTGGTTAATACTACTGGTGATGAAGATAGAAGTTTTTGACCTTGTCTTAAATGTATGTAGTAGATTGCATGAAACGGCTATTTTGTAGTCATAATAGTACAGTTTTAGGGATGTTTTGTTCTTCCATTTATTTATTTGGAATAAAAGGGTCTGTAAGTATCGTTCTACTTTCACTTTCAAATTCCGGTTATCCAACTTGCTCACTTCTGGGACAAACTTCACTTGACATTACATAGAAAATATGTTTTAGTGTTTTATTATACCCCCCGCAAACAAAGTTTGGGGGGTATATAGGAATCACCCTGTCTGTCTGTCCGTCCGTCTGTCTGTCTGTCCGTCTGACCACACTTCTCGTAAGCACAACTCCTCTTAAACCACTTGAAGGATTTTGATGAAACTTTACACAAAGGAAAGATACTATATGGAGATGTGCATGAAGGAATATAATTATTGTCCAAACCAAGAAGGGGAGATAATTTGACTTTGTTTTTTCGTTGATATCCTATTTATGGGTTACCTTGTAAGCGCAACTCCTCTTAAACCACTCGAAGGATTTTGATGAAACTTTACACAAAGGAAGTACACTATATGGAGATGTGCATGAAGAAATATAATTATTGTCTGAAACCAGGAAGGGGAGATAATCCGACTTTGACTTTTCATTGATTCCCTATTTATGGGTTACCTTGTAAGTGCAACTCCTCATAAACCACTTGAAGGATTTTGATGAAACTTTACACAAAGGAAGGACACTATACGGAGATGTGCATGAAGGAATATAATTATTGTCCAAAACCAGGAAGGGGAGATAATTGGACTTTGACTTTTCGTTGATTCCCCATGTATGGGTTACCTCGTAAGCGCAACTCCTCTTAAACCACTTGTAGGAATTTAATAAAACTTTACACAAAGTGAGAACACTATATGGAGATGTGCATGAAGTAATATAATTATTGTCAGAAACCAGGAAGGGGAGATAATTCGACTTTGAGTTTTCATTGATTCCCTATGTATGGGCTACATCGTATGCACAACTCCTCTTAATCCACTTGAAGGATTTTGATGAAACTTTAAACAAAGGAAGAACACTATATGTAGATGTGAAAAATATCAAATAGGCTGAGAAAAGGTGAATTTTATATTTGTCTGATTTAGACAGTGTTTTCATTGGAACCCTTGTGAAAAGTTCTTTATTGAAGATTAAATCATTGTGTCCATACTTGTATTGTGTCCACTTTTGTACTGTGTCCACACCTGTATTGTGTCCACACCAACTTAATTTTGCACTTCCCATATCAATTCAGGGTTCAATGAGCCGGGGGTATATTTGGTTGCCATTTGGCGACTGCTCTTGTTTCACCTTAGATTTTGGTTATAAAGAGTATAAATCTTAAAGGATAAAATATTCTGGTTTGGAGAAAACGAATCCCATGCTTAATTTGAGCTGGGAACCTTAAATCCAACAATTTCTCATAGTAACATATAGGCAAATGGTACCCAGCATCAACGTTTCAAGTATTTTCTGGCAGGTCACATGACGAGACTTACAGAGACTATTCTATACTTGTATAAATAATGCTATTTTACAACATAATCCATAAGTGTTTGTTATATTTGAATTACTTTACTGAAGTTTTATCTCGCTGTAAAACTAGAATTCTAGTACCCAGCAATGGTTTTCTTTTATAGTTTAGTTATACCCCTGCTCTGAAGGAAAGGGGAAAGACTTGTGCTACTATCTGTCATTCTGTGCATTACATATTATTTAGTCAAATTTTTCTCGGGGCATCACATCCACTTGATATATCGGTATTGAGCTTCTGTGTGGTGTTCTATACATTCCCTTTTCAGTAGAAGCTCACAAATTTCTTTTCTATCATGAATTGAAATTATAAAAAACAAACTAATCAAGGATCCACAAATATTCATTACCCTTTTGATTTTGATTAAGGTAATGATTATTCCAATTTGGACCAAAACACTACAAAGAGTTGGATCTTTGGATCTTCATAAAGTTTAGATCAATAATCAATACCAATGATGTGTGACTTTCAGTTTTTGTGCGAGACTGATTTTTATTGTGAACATTTTCTTAACATTTATATAGCATGGTATGACCTTGATTCAAGGTTATTACTCAAATTTCTGGCTGGAATGTGTTTAGTCTGAATTTTCATTTACATATGTTTATATTTTCAGTCAGACCTTGTTGTAACCAACCAGAACAATATGACTTGGATGTTTTATAAAATCCTAAGATTCCTAGAAATAACAATTCTTAAACAATACTGAATAACATTTGACTTAGTTCTGAAAGAAAATGAAATATTACAGTTCTTAATTTGAAAACATGATTTAGTACCCAATTCTTCCCTCTGATTTGACTGGTTGTTTGAGGAGTTTTTAAACCCTGCCACACGTAGTGGCGTGGTATTATGTGATACCCTCAGTCGTCTGTCTGTCCGTCCGTCCCCCGAAGGTTTCCGACTGATAACTTTTGAACGGAATAACATACAGTCTTCAAACTTGGTATGTAGCTTGTTCACCACAAAACTTAGGTCGAGTTCGAATATGGGTTCAGAGGTCCAAGGGGTTCTGGAGTTATGCCCCTTGATACTTCGAAATTTTATACGACCGCAAAAAAAATTTTGAGGTCGTATATTGGTATGATACTGGCGGCGTCGTTGTCGTCGGCAGCGGCGACGTCGGCGTCTGTAGACACTTCGTTTCCGTGCGATAACTTAAGCTCTGATTGACCAATCTTTATGAAATTTTAACACAATGTTCCTTGGCACATAGGGAAGGCTGGGATTGCTTTTGGGTATTGTAGCCCTCCCATTTTTGAAAAAAGGGCCAAAAAGGGCCAAAATTGGGTGTTCTCATATATTAGGTTATAGAATATTTATTATTTATCAGATTTTTATGGGGTTTCTTTTAGTGTGCTCCTTATTTAATTTCCAACCAGTAGTATGTGAATGGATTTCATATCGCATGTATCGTTCATGAGATAAATGGGGCCCTAACGGGGGGAATCCCAAAAAAAAATTTTTTTTTAATTTTTAGTCCGATTTTGATGCAGTTTTTTTCAATGGATTCCTTATGGAAAATTAATGCAGGGCTCAATATTAGATTTTTGTTGTTTCCTTTCCGAGCTATGAGGGGCCGAACGGGGCCAAAACTGCAAATTTGCAGATTACCTAAAATTTTTATTTTTCATCGGATTTCGATGGGATTTTTTTCTTTGGATTCCTT
>MJUU01019862.1:90594-106630 GCA_002080025.1 Modiolus philippinarum
AAAAATGAGCAAACTTTGATCTCAATTCTAGAAAAAGCAAGCATGGTGACCCATATTTTTTATTACAGATTTTGGGTAAGTAGGATTGGTTCTTCAATTGTGCCAACTTACAACAAAATCTCATGGACCTGAATATTACTGTCTATCTACCTTAATCATGACTGAGATATAAACCTGATGAGCTAATATCGACATTAATGCTGGGGTAGTGTGTGGTCTGAAAAATGCTAATACCTGATTCTCAGATTCTCGGAACAAAATCACTTTCACTTATGTGAACATAATTAGGATGTTTGAGTTTTCCAGGGTGATATCTTGCTGTTGATAAAAAACATAGCAAGTTTCTCTGCATACCATGAATTAATTTCAGCAATTTGTATAACCTCAAAATGATTCATTTGATTTATTAACATTACAAAATAGTTTCCAATGCTATGCAAAATTCAGTTGTTACTAATACTGAGAAGATTTATAAACTCAAACTAAGACCACTCCTTTGAAGTATTTCCATTGGTTGTCTGAGTTGTAAATACGTTAACATCACATGGAAACCCAATATACTTAACATAGTGCAATCAGTTTTTGTACATGGTCAGTAGATAAGATTGATAGGAATGATCAGAATTCAAGTCCTATTTGTTTCCAAGTTTTAATACATTTTTACTGTCTGTAGGATATATTTGTTAATAGGCATTTATTGACCTAATATAGAATATTTCTTGATTGGTAAATGTTTTCAACAGTCCCCATGATGTATTGACTGTATGTCTCTCTGTATTGGTGCTGTTTTAATTCCTTTTCATACATGTAAAGAAGATTTGAGTATTTTTACCTGGGCATTAGTAGATAAATGTATACTGTCTGAAATAAAGCAAACCGTTCATATATTTTAAGTTGAACTGAATGGTCATAATATTAAGTGATTTTGACAAATTCAGCAAACATAAACTGTATAATGCAAGGGACGAAAATGCAAGTCCTATTATTCATGCTTCACTTTTAATTTGATATAAGCATATTTTATCTTGTTATGATATCTTGGACATGACATGTGCCATGTTTTCTTTGTTATGTCAAAAGATGTTTATTATAAAAGTTATATAGTCCCATTATTGTACTGGAATACAAGCTACACACATGCATGTACACATGTGTATTAGTCCAATCAAGTGGTCAACCAGACAATTTTCTGGAACTTGTTTTACAGGGTCTGCAAGTGTCGTTCTTCCAATTTTCAAACTTCCTGGTAATCAATTTTATTGGCTAGTTGTATTTTTACAAGAGTATATGATGTCATACATTGGCAGGAAATACTTTGTAAAGTGCAATGTTATCCTGAATTCTCTGTGTTGTTGAGATAGTTGTTATAGACATTTTGTAATGACTTATACTTTGTAGAGTCAAATTGGTATGAAATTTTTAGAATGAAAATAAAAATCATCACACAACATTCAAATATTAAAAAGAAAGTTATTATTCAGTGTATATGTTATATATTGTACATTAAGAACTTTTCTATTACCTCTTTTTCCATGTAATTGATATATATATATATATGTACTGCCTGCCAGGCAGGATGGGACATATTTTATACAGGCGTAGGACATTTCCAAAAAAAATTAAAATTCCTAAATGGATGATTCCAAAAAACCTGACATCCCTTTTCCGAAAATTTATTTTACTGGTAAACTTTCAAATTATGCTTTGCATCAGTTTTTGTTTAACAAAGTGGTTTTATGGTTAGAAATCTTTCTGTATTTGGTTTAATTCGTTTTCCATTGTTGTCTATTACAAAGTGATAGAAAAGTAGGTTTCTGGTTGCACTAGCTAGCTTTCAGTACCAAGTCCAGTTGTCCCAATTCCTATCATTGTTAACGTTTTTTTAGCTCACCTGGCCTAAAAGGCCATGTGAGCTTTTGCCATCACTTTGCGTCCGTCGTCCGTTCGTCGTCCGTCAACAATTTAAAAAATCTTCTCTTCTGAAACTGCTGAGCCAATTGTAATCAAACTTGGCCTGAAGCATCACCAGGGTATGCAGTTTAAAAATTGTGTTCGATTAGTCCGAAGACCAAACAACATGGCTGCTGTTACTAAAAATAGAACATAGGGGTAAATTGCAGTTTTTTGCAAATAACTCAAAAACCATTACAGATATCAAAAATCTGACATGGGGCAACAGTGATCAGTATAGCAAGATCTACCTGCCCTGCAATTTCGAAGAAAATCCGAAAACCCGTCTTGGAGTTATTGCCCTTTTTCTGTAAAATTTGCAAAATTTTAACTTTATTAATTTTTTATCAGAAAAACTAAAAGAGATACAAGTCAACTTTAAATTGCAAAAATGTTCAGCATGTCAAGATCTACCCACCCTGAAATTTTGAAGAAAATCCAAAACCCCTTGTAGGAGTTATTGCCCTTTTTTCACGGAATTTTCAAAATTTTCATGTTTTTCATCTTTTATTTCCAAAACTTTAGAAGACGAAGGTTAAGTGTCAATTGATAAAATGTTTGCAATGCTGTGGCGACTTCAAAACTGATGTTGAAGATTATTGGTTGACCACCATTTTCAAAATGGCTGCCAAGAAAGGCGGGAAAATTCAACATTGTCCAATTTCAATGAAATTTGGTTTCCAAATAGATATTGATGTTGCGACCTCAAAACTGGTGTGAAAATTTTTCGTTGACCACCATTTTCAAAATGGCCGCCAAAAAGGCGGGAAAATTCAGCATTGTCCGATTTCAATGAAATTTGGTTTCCAAATAGATATTGATGTTGCGACTTCAAACTGGTGTTGAAAATTTTTCGTTGACCACCATTTTCAAAATGGCGGCCAAATCAATATTGTCTGATCTCAGTGAAATTTGGTTTCCAAGTGGATGTTGATGTCACTACTGCAAAACCGGTGTTGAAAATTGTTTGTTGACTGCCATTTTCAAAATGGCTGCCAAAAAGGCAGGAAAATTCAACATTGTCCAATTTCAATGAAATTTGGTTTCCAAATAGAGTTTGATGTCATAACTTAAAGATATGGTGTTAAAAATTGTTTGTTGACTGCCATTTACCAAATGATGTCTCGAAATCAAAACTGGTGTCGAAAGTGGTCCTAAGCAAGACAATTTTTGTCAAAAAAGCCCAACAAAGAAGTACAGTAAAACATGATCAGACTTAAAATAGAGTCCAAATTAATGGTGGTGTTTGCTCTACCAAAGTTTGAGAGACTGAAGTTCAACTGTATAATTAACAATGTTAGCTTGATTGTGGCAACTGAAAGCCAGGTGAGCGATATAGGCTGCAGGGAGCCTCTGGTTTAATTCATTTGTGTTTTTGCTGTAAAATTCTCTAGTGAATTGTGGCGTGTGCTTGAAATTGTACAGGTATATTGTAGGTATATTTTGAACTGACCAGGACAGCCTTTGCGACGGACGACAGTTTTGTTGAAACTTATACTGAGGATAAGTTGTCATTTTGCATACCTTTCTGCCTTCTGTGCGTGTAGCTGTGATCCAGATGCTACACGATTTCTCTTATGATCATATAGCATGCACGATTTTGCTCAGAATCACTACGCCTTGGTAAACAGGAGGCATCACTTGATTTACTTGGCTTATTGAAGTGAAGCATGAAATTCTTCGGTTAAGTCTCAAAACTTATTTCGAAAAGGGGAAGAAAAATTTTTGAAAAAGGGAAAAAATATTTTGGGAAACGTCCACCATTTTTTTCGGAAATGTCCTCCGATTTTATACATGTATTTCTGAGTGGTTAGTGATATTTTTACATGTTATACTGTTATATCAATAAGTATGGAAAACAGCTGATGTATCCGTTAGCAGTTACATTGACATAAAATGCATTTTTATTGAGAAATTAATGTCAAATAGCATATTTTTACTCTCCACAGTAAGGCCATATTTTTATTTCTCCCATGATGAGTTTCTGAAGGCATGATTTATTGCATTTAAAATGGAATTAAGCTGGATATTACTAAATGATATATCATACCTATTGCCTATGAATCTTTATCCATAAAATATTTCCCCTTTTGACTCCTGTGTTAAGAGGAAGAAATTTCACATGCATTTGATTATCACACCCTACACATATCACTGATTCCAATGGATACAATTATGATCTTATTTGTTATTTAAGAAGCTTGCCATATTTGTTAGAGCTTTCTTTGATCATGTTCAGATCTAGAGATTGTGCTTTCCATGCAATTTATGTCAAGTCAGATTCCTGGATAACAGATTTACTATAATGACTTATTTTGTGTGGCTTTCTTTTCTTGTCAGATTTTGTGAGAAAAAAAGATTGTTTTGAAAGTTGCTTTCCTTTGCCAAGTGATTGTTGCTATATCTGTTGGCCAAGGGAGACAATTTCACACACAATGTATAATTGATTATATAATAATACACTGTTGAGAAATTTACTGTAAACTTTTGATAAAAACATGCAATATTCTTTGATAATGTATGGAGCACTACATAAAACATACAAATGAAATTTTTATTTTATGAATACTGATGAACACAGTCTTATCATATTCAAATATGTGTATTAACATATTTATAGTTTTCTTATAGGCATTTCTAATTAAAATCAAATACATCGCTGATTTCTCTTTATTTAATATCTCATTCCAGAGGTTTTGAAAAAAGTTTGTAATTTGAAAGGAATCTGACTTGATATATGCTGATATTTTTGTTAAGTGCTGTTATATTTGTTTTATACATAGTTTTGCATACTATTTTTATAATAATTTTGTATATATAATGTATACAGGTATGTACATAAGTAAAACATTCCTCATATTTGTAAAACATGTATGATATTATATAATAAAATTTAATAATTATTTTTATGGTTTCATTGGAAATGATCATTGTGGACAGTTATCCTCCCCAGCCAACAAACAAGTGTGGATCCAAATTGATGTCTCGCCCGTCCCTTCTTGGTCGCAAAATTGATGTGAAAACTCAAACTGCCTATATAGAAAACTTAACATGTTCGCTAGACTGTGAAATTAGATGAACTGATAAAAGCAATAAAGCAGACTGTCATGTATCACCCAAAACCAAAATTCCAAATATTAGTGACCTACCACTGATAGATACTGAAAAACCAAACATGTTCAATAGACCGTGAAAATGAGGTCAAGGGCTAAAGCCAAATAGCAGGCTGTCATCTTCCATCTAAGACAAACCCGCATACCAAATATTATTGACCTTACATTAATAGATACTAAGAAACGTAACATGATCACTGGACTGTGACATTGAGGTCACAGACAAAAGCCATATAGCAGAGTGTCATGTACTACCCAAGACCAACATATAAACCATATGTCATTGATCTACCACTTATAGTTACTGAGCAACTAAACTAAGCACAAAAACTTAACATGTTCATTGGACCGTGAAATTGAGGTCACAGACAAAAGCCATATAGCAGACTGTCATGTACTACTCGAGACCAACCTAGTTACTAAATATCATTGACCTACCACTCATAGTTACTGAGAAAATAACCTAATCACAAAAACTTAAAATGCTCAGTAGACCATGAAATTGAGGTGAAGGACAAAAGCCATATGACAGACTGTCATGTACTACCTAAGACCAACCTACATACCATATGTCATTGACTTACCACTTAACTAAACTAAACACAAAAATTTAATATGTTCACTGGACTGTGAAATTGAAGTCACAGACAATAGCCATATAGCAGACTGTCTTGTACTACTCAAGACCAACCTATATACCAAATATCATTGACCTACCACTTATAGTTACTGAGAAAGTGACCTAATAACAAAAACTTAACATGAAAGTTTACGCCGTCGCCGTCATACTGTGTACGCATATGTCTCGCTTTCTGCTCCTTTCGGCGCGGGCGAGACAAAAAGGGTATAACAGCCCTGTATTACTATACTTCTTAGGGCAAAAAAAATGATATTTATACTCCCGTCTGAAGAAGGGATATGCTGTTTTATTTTCTGTCTGTCAGTCCATCAAACATTATTTCCGTCACTTTTACTCTGCACCTTCATATCACAGCCACTTGATATTTCGTTCGGTGCTTCAGTATGGGTTTCTACATTGTGCTTTCCCTTTTTGGCCATATCAGATCTCCACTTCCTGTTTACTGACTTTGTGCCTTTTTCACTTTCATTTTCCAAATTGAACTTTTTCGTCACATTTTTCTAAGAAACCGCACATGTTTTGCATGGAGCTTTACTTGGGGTATTATACTTATTCTCCCTTTTTCAGCCATATTGATTTACTACTTCCTGCTTGTTTATCGATTTTGTGTTTTTAGCTCACCTGGCTATGCCAGGGTGAGCTTTTGCCATCACTTGGCATCGGGCATCTGTCCGTCCTGTGTAAACTTTTCATTCAAAGATCTTCCCCTCAGAATCCACTGGGCTAATTGGAACCAAACTTGGTCACAATAGTCCTTGCAATTGGGTGGTCCCCTTTTAAAAATTGTATCCAGCAGGTCAATACCTCATCCAAGATGGCCACCAGCGAGAAATATAGTTTTAAACCTTGGACTCTATGGAAAAGACATTCAAATATCCTCTCAGAAAGTATCTGTCAAATTATAACCAAAGGTCATAATGATCCTTAGATGGTCCCTTCCAAAAAGGTTTGTACCTTATCCAAGATGGCCACCAGCAGGGAACATAGTTTTAACATTTGATCTTACTGGAAAGTATATTCAGAGATCTTCTCCCAGGAACTACTAGTCCAATTAAAACCAAACTTAGCCACAATGATCCTTGGATGGTCCCATCCAAAAAAGATACCAGCAGGTCCGTACCTCATCCTAGATGGCCGCCAGCGGGGAACATAGTTTTAACATTAGACCCTACGGAAATGACATTCAAAGATCTTCTTCTCACAAAGTACCTGTCCAATTATAATCAAACTTAATCACAATGCTCCTTAGATGGTCCCTTCCAAAAATGGTATCTGGCAGGTCCGTACCTCATCCAAGATGGCTGCCATTGGGGAACATAGTTTTAACAATGGACCGTATGGGATAAGACATTCAAAGATCTTCTCGGAGAGTACCAGTCCAATTATAACCAAACTTAGTCACAGTGGTCCTTAGATGTTCCCTTACAAAAATAAAGGGCTACGCCGAGCGCAGCATGATACCACCACAGCATGTCGACCACTGAAAATTGGAACAAGTGTAATTTAAAGTGAATTTGGACACGGTTAAGAGCTTGTCACCATATCTAGATGGAAAGAATAAGTAGCTTGACACAGTTATTATTTGGACACAAACTAGGGAACATAAAATTAGCCCTTTAGACCCTGAAAGCTAGGAACTGTACGAGTTATGCTAAATCTATTGACATACTACTGACAGCTTACATCAAATCCAAAGAAAAAAATTCCCAACGAAATGAGATTAAAAATAAAGATTTTACATATTTTGAAAAATTGAGATTTTGGCCCTTTTGACCCCTTATAATTCAAAAACAGTAAGAGATATGCCAAATTTGTCAACATACTTCTGAAAGCTTACAACAAGAGGAATCTAAAGACAAAATCCCATCAAAATCTGATGAAAAATAAAGATTTTACCATATCTTGAAAAATTGCAATTTTGGCCCTCTGTTGACCAAATCTGTTGACATTTTACTAAAGCTTACAACAAAAATAATCCAAAGAAAAAAATCCCATCAAAATCCGATAAAAGATAAAAATTAAAGGTAATATGCACATTTGCAATTTTGACCCCTTTTGGCCCTCATAGAGCCAAAAGGAAACAAGTTATCAAAAATCTAATGGTTATGTGCTATGTTAATTTTTCATAAGGAACCAACTGCAAAAAACTGCATCAAAATCAGACAAAATTGAGAAATAAATTTTTGACATTCACCCTTTTTGGGCCCCATTTATTTATCTTGTGAACGGTACATCCAACATGAAATCCGTTGACATACTCCAGATCAGAAATTTCCTCAGGAGCACAGAGAAAGAAACTCCATCAAATTCTGATAAATAATAAAGATTCTACAGCCCAATGTATGAAAACACCCAATTTGACTCTTTTTGGCCCTTTTTTTAACACGGGCGGGACTACAATAACAAAAACCAATCCAAGCCTTCCTTTAGTGCCAAGGAACATTGTGTTCAAATTTGGTAAGGATTGATCAATTGGAACTTAAGTTATTAACCAAAAATAAAAGTGTCTACAGACGACAACGACGACGACAGCACCATACCATTATATGACCTCAAAATTTTTGCGGTCGTATAAAAAGGTATCCGTCAGGCATGTACCTCATCCTAGATGGCCGCCAGCAGGGAACATAGTTTTAACATTAGACCCTATTGAGAAGACATTCTAAGATCTTCTCAGAAAGTACCGGTTAATTATAATCAAACTTAGTCACAATGGTCTGTAGATGGTCCCTTCCAAAAAAAGGTATCCGTCAGGCGGGAACATAGCTTTAACATTGGACCTTATGGAAAGTACATTCAAAGATCTTCTCAGAAACTACCAGTCCAATTAGAATCAAACTTGGCCGCTGTGGTCTTTAGATGGTCCTTTCCAAAAAAGGTATCCGATAGGTCAGTACCCTATTCCAAGATGGATGCCAGCAGAGAACATAGTTTCAACATTGGACTGTATGTGAAAACCTTATTTAGAGATCTTCACCAAATGGCCTCGGCAGGGAACATAGTTTAAACTCTGAACCCTTTTGGAAATGCCATTCATCTCTCTATGTCAGCCATGGTCCAGGTGAGCGAAATATGCTCCTGATAGCCTCTTGTTTTATTTTAATTTTTCAAGTAGGCCTTTTTCATCAAACTTTTCTCAGCAATCACGCATCACAGCATCTTGGTATTTGGCATTGAGTTTCAGTATAGGATACTTTAGAGGCTTGTTTAGAGGGGTCCAAATATTCCATATCCCAGGAAGTCTGGACTAAAATATCCCTTTGAAAATTAAAGATATCCCATTAATTATTGAAATATCCCGTTTTCCAGAGTCAAAATATCCCATATCCCAGTACTTTTTGCCTAAAATATCCCATATCCCATTAACAAAAGTGGCAAATATCCCATATCCCAATATACCCTAAACAAGCCTCACTTTACTGTGTCTCCCCTTTTCTGCCATATTGATATACTACTTCCTGTTTACTGGCTTAATGATTTTTTCATTTCATCTTCAATATGTTACTTTTCAGCTCACCAGGCTAGATGACAAGATCTTCTCATTTGAAGCTACTGGCTTAATTGGAACCAAACTTGGTCACAATAGTCCTTGGATGGTTCCTCCAAAAAAAGATGTTTTCAGGTCAATGCAATATCCAAGATAGCTGCCAGCGGGATTGGACCCTATGGGAAAACACATTCAAAGATCTTCTTCTCTGAAACTGTTAAGCCAATTTGAACCATTTTTGACACAATAGATGTTGGGTGGTTCCTTTCAAAAAAAGGTGTTTTTTTCAGGTCGGTGCTATACCCAAGTGGCCATCAGTGAGAAACATAGTTTTAACATTGGTTCCTATGAGATAACAAATTTAAAGAACTTCTCTGAAACTGCTAAGCCATTTAAAATTGGTTCCTATGGGAAAACAAATTCTAAGATCTATTTGAAACTGCTAAGCCAATCAGAACCAAACCTGGCCACAATAGTCCTTGGGTGGTCCCTCCAAAAAAGGTGTTTTTCTAGGTCTTTGCTATACCTAAGTGGCAGCCAGCAGGGAACATAGTTTTAACATTCGACCCTGTGGGAAAGCACATTAAAAGATCTTTGAAACTGCAGAGTCAATTGGAACCAAGCTTGACCACAATAACCCTTGGATGGTCCCTTACTGAACATGTGTTTTTCATGTTTGAGTTATATCCAAGATGGCCGCCAGTCAGGAACGTAGTTTTAACATTGGACCCTATAGGAAACCACATTCAAAGATCTTCTCTGAAATTGATGAGCCATTTTGAACCAAATTGGCCACAATAGTCCTTGAGCAGTTGCCTGCAAATAAGGTATTTTTCAGGTCTGTGCTTTATCCAAGATGGCTGCCAGCTGGGGAACATAGTGTTAACATTGGTCCCTATGGCAGAGATCTCTGCAACTGCTCAGCCAAATTGAACCAAACTTCACCACAGGAGTCTTTGGATGGTCCCTTGCAAAGAGGAATTTTTCAGGTCCGCCCTATATTCAAGATGGCCGCCAGGGGGGAACGGTTTTAACATTGTATCATACTAAAACACATCCAAGGTCTTCTTCCCTAAAACCACTAGGCATATATTGAAACCATTGTTTAACTGTCTACAAGGACCAGGTGAGCAATACAGGCTCTTGAGAGCCTCTTGTTTGTCATACATTTCTCTGCAACTGCACATCACAGCCACTTAATATTTGGCATGGAGATTCAGATGGGCGCTAGACTGCATCTCCCCTTTTCTGCCATATTGATATACTACTACTTGATCAACAACTTATTAGGGCCTGCATCGAGATGTAGGTGCCCTGTAATTTTCACTTTGTCTGTCTTTCCATCCAACTCTCCGTCCATCAACATTTCTTGGAGTGTTATTGTGTTAGCAATTTTAAGTTTGTTGGTTGTCCACTTCCTGTTTGCCGATACTTTGATTTTTTTAGTTTGCCTCAACAAAGTTGAGGGGGACTATTGGAGTACCCTCAGCATCTATGTCAGCATCCGTGTCTGCGTCCATGTGCAGGTCCACATTTGGGTATATATCTTGGGAACTATGTAGGGTAGGATCATCACACTTTCTATGCAGATGCATCTTGGGTTGTCTCACAGCCTCCAGCAAAATTAGGCCTCTTTGACATATATTTTATGCTTAATTGCCTTACATTTAATTTTAGGTCCAAATTCATATCTTAGCTACTGTACATGGTAGGATCGTCTAACCTTGCATGTGCATGCATCTTTGCTGGTAGGTCAGCATCAGGGCAAACTTAGGTCACTTTGACCCACATTTTCCACATGATTGATTTACATTCAAGTTTACATCTGAGTTCATATCTCAGTAACTGTATGAGAATCATCTAGCCTTGCATGTGCATGTGCATGTATCTTTTGCAGTAGGTTAGCGTCCAGGCAAAATTAGGTCACTTTGACCTACATTTTCTGCATGATTGACTTACAATCAAGTTAACATATCTTAGTTACTGTACATGGTAGGATCATCTAGCCTTGCATGTGCATGCATCATCAGGTATTGGTCAGCCTCCAAGCAAATAAGGTCACTTTGCCCTACGTTTTCCGCATGATTGACCTACAATTAAGTTTATGTTTGAGTTCATATCTCAGTTACTGTATGTGATAGGATCATCATATAAACTTGATATGCATCTTTCCTGATGTTAAGCAGCATCAAGGCAAAGATATTGTGACCATATGCCACAACGAGGCGAACTTTTTAATCGTTGATTACCTATGTTTACAATACACAAAATTTTTGTCACAGATTTCTTGACTTGTACTTGAGGGAATGATTTTAAATTTGGTCTGAACATACAAAAATACCAAAATTCCATAATTAACAGTGAAATTTTGTTATGCTGTACACGTGTTTCAAGGAGTAACCTCTAATCAGCAGCATTAGAATCCAATAATCTGGCCCAGTCATAATCCAAAAAATAGTTAGAAAAGAAGTACTCATTACCAAAAATACCGAAATTTTAACTGCTCAAGAAATGACCATTTAGTACATAACTAAGGGGCCAGGGCCTCATTTGGGCATTGAATTGGTATGTATCTCTCAAGACTCCATTGCATGTAAAATGTCAAGTGGCTAGGTATACTGGTACAGGCTGTATTAACTGCTTGCAAAAAACTGAACTTGATTAAGGGCCAGGGCAACCACCCGGGCATGAATCTGTATGTACTATTTTAAGACACAAATACATGTCAAATATCAAGTTGCTAGAACTACTGATGCAGACTGTTCTAACTGCTTGCTAAAAACCTAATGTGATCATTCATGCATGACTCAAGAGGTTGGGGCCATAAATTAAAAAGAGATTTGAGTTGTACCCATGCTAATGTTACTGCATGCACATTTAATACAATGGATGTACAACTAACATAAGCTTGTCAATTCTCAATAGTTTACAAAACAACGGCAGTAGAATACTGAAGGAACAAAGGAGTTAAATCTATAAAAATCGAAGTCCAAAGACATGGCCAAAATGAGAACACAGAAAACAATGACGTCAGACACAAAAAACAATGATGTTAGACAGTACAACTGTGTCACCACCAGAAAATGCAATCCCCTTAGTCTTTGGTGTTTGAAACATTCTTTTTTGATTTTCTGGCTGGTTGCCCCTCGTTGAAGGTCAAGCTAGACGAAATGTTGGACTCTTGACTTTTTTTCCTTTTGATATTTTTAGTTGATTTTTAATTTGTACATTTTCATATGTTTTTACCTTTTAATTGTGGCCTTCTATACCATTTTACTTTGTACTTTTTGTAAGACAATTGGTATGTTATGAATAAAAAATAAACTCTTTTAAGTATATCTTTTATTTTTTTTTCAGTCCAGTTTTATATCACAGTTACATGGTCAAAAAGATTTTTGCTACTACATTTAGAGAAGTTTCACATAATTTTCAACTGGAACATAATTTTTCAAACTCTTAATTTATAAACAACAATGTGTTATAGAAAAAACATATTGGATCTATAAAGCATCCTGGGTACTTATTATTTGAATCATAAAATGCCAATTTGTCCAAAGCTTTCCTAACACTTATAAGGCTTGGGGCTCTAATAAGCTAATCCAACAGTTCATGTTCTGTTTTGAACCAATTGGACATCTCCACAAACTTTGCTCATTCTTGGTAGAATGCACAAATATATTTAATTGACCAATAGATCACTTTTCTATTTCTGTTTATGAATAAATTGCTATGGTTGACAAGGGGGCAATGGGCCCAAATTGCAACACTAAACATTGTTACGTTGAAAAATCTAATATTGTGATGTCACAATTTTACGGGAAAATTCACCAACTGGATATATGTCTATACAGTAAATTTGTAATACAATCACATTACCCATAATCCTTTAGTTTCTTCAAAAAGTTGAATGGATTTATCAGTCAAAGTAGACAAATCAAAGGGCAGTTGTAAGTAACTACATAATTGAAAGCATACATGGCAAATGTTGTCTGGTGTATTGTACATCCAAACTTGGTACATGTGTATTGGTATATATTTCAGTGTACATATGCTTCATTTTTCCATTATAAATATACCTATCTATTGATTTTTTTGTAAAGGATTTCTCTGCTTGTTAGGTCTGCAATGCTTTCAAGATGATTGCCAGTGGTGCCAGTGGTGAACAAGTCTTATCAATAGAATCTATTCAAATCACATTCAAAGGTATAATCCTTTGCGGAACCTGGCATCTAAATAAGAACCAAACTAAGTCTTAATAGTCCTACATGGCTCCATTCAATAAAGGGCTACGCCGGGTGCAGCATGATACGACCGCAGCATGTCGACCACTGAAATTTGAACAAGTGTAATTTCAAGTGAGTATGGACACAATAATTAGATGGACACAATAAGGGGATTGACCCAGTAATTAGCTGGACATAAACTAGGGAAAATAAACATGGGTAATCAACAATTACAAAGTTCGCCTCGTTGTGGCACTTTGTCGCAGCAACCCAATTTTGCCTGGATGCTGACCTACCATCAGAGATGCATGCACATGCAAGGTTAGATGATCCTACCATGTACCATGACCGAGATATCAACTCAGACGAAAACTTGAATGTAAGTCACTCATGCGGAAAATATAGGTCAACATGACCTAATTTTGCCTCGATGCTGATCTACCATTAAAGATGCATGCACATGCAAGTTTAGATGATCCTACCATGTACAGTGACTGAGATATCAACTCGGACATAAACTTGAATATAAGTCAATCAAGCAGAAAATATAGGTCAAAGTGACCTTATTTGATCTGGATGCTGACCTACCATAAGAGATGCATGCACATGCAAGGTTAGATGATCCTACCATGTACAGTGACCGAGATATCAACTCTGACGTAAACTTGAATGTAAGTCACTCAAGCAGAAAATATAGATCAAAGTGACCTAATTTTGCCTGGATGCTGACCTACCATCAGAGATGCATGCACATGCAAGGTTAGATGATCCTACCATGTACAGTGACTGAGATATCAACTCGGAAGTTAACTTGAATGTAAGTCACTCAAGCGGAAAATATAGGTCAAAGTGACCTAATTTTGTCTGGATGCTGACCTTGAATGTAAGTCACTCAAGCGGAAAATATGCCTGGATGCTGACCTACCATCAGGGATGCATGCACATGCAAGGTTAGATGATCCTACCATGTACAGTGACTGAGATCTGAACTCAGACGTAAACTTGAATGTAAATCACTCATGTGGAAAATAAAGGTCAAAGTGACCTAATTTTGCCTCGATGCTGATCTACCATTAGAGATACATGCACATGCAAGTTTAGATGATCCTACCATGTACAGTGACTGAGATATCAACTCAGACATAAACTTGAATGTAAGTCACTCAAGCGGAAAATATAGGTCAAAGTGACCTTATTTGATCTGGAAGCTGACCTACTATCAGAGATGCATGCACATGCAAGGTTAGATGATCCTACCATGTACAGTGACTGAGATCTGAACTCGGATGTAAACTGAATGTGAGTCACTCAAGCGTAAAATACAGTTCAACGTGACCTAATTTTGCCTGGATGCTGACCTACCATCAGAGATGCATGCACATGCAAGGTTAGATGATCCTACCATGTACAGTGACCGAGATGTGAAATCGGACGTTAACTTGAATGTAAGTCACTCAAGCGGAAAATATAGGTCAAAGTGACCTAATTTTGCCTGGATTCTGACCTCCCATCAGAGATGCATGCACATGCAAGGTTAGATGATCCTACCATGTACAGTGACTGAGATCTGAACTCGGACGTAAACTTGAATGTGACTGAGATCTGAACTCGGACGTAAACTTAAATGTAAGTCACTCAAGCAGAAAATATAGGTCAAAGTGACCTTCTTTTGCCTGGATGCTGACCTACCACAAGAGATGCATGCACATGCACAGTAAGATTATTGTACTTTGCATAGTAACTGAGATATGAACTAAAATGTAAATTTGAATGCAAGCCACTCAAGCGGAAAATATAGGTCAGAGAGACCTAATTTTCTTGGAGGCTGTGAGTTAACCCAAGATGCACCTGCATGCAAAGTTTGATGACCCTACACTGCATAGTTACAAAGATATATACCCAAATGCGGATGCGTACACGGACGTGGACGAGGACGCTGGGGGTACTCCAATAGTCCCCCTCAACTTCGTTGAGGCGAACTAAAAATTAGCCCTTATGACTCCCTATTCCTCTTTGACCCCTTATAGCTCGGAAACAGTAAGAGCTACGCCAAATCCATTCACATACTACTGAAAGCTTATATCAAGAGGAATCCAAAGAAAAAAATCCCATCAAAATCTGATCAAAAATAAAATTTCACATTATTTAGAAATAAAGGGCTACGCCTAGCGCAGCATGATACGACCGCAGCATGTCGTCCACTGAAATTTGAAAAAGTGTAATTTAAAGTGAGTATGGACATAGGAAAGAGCTTGACACAATAATTAGATGGACGCAATAAGGAGATTGACCAAGTAATTAGCTGGACACAAACTAGGGAAAATAAAAATTAGCCCTTATGACTCCTTATGATTCCTCTTTGACCCTCTATAGCTCAGAAATGGTAAGAGCTATGCCCAATCCATTGACATGATGCTGAAAGCTTATATCAAGAGAAATCAAAAGAAAAAAATCCCATCGAAATGCGATGAAAAATAAAAATTTAAGGTAATCTGTAAATTTACGATTTTGGCCCCCTTCAGCCCCTCATAGCTCGGGAACGGCATGAGCTACGTCAAATTCGTTGAAATACTACTGAAAGCTTACATCAAGTAGAATCCAACAAAAAAAATCCCATCGAAAT
>MJUU01019863.1:1076-22243 GCA_002080025.1 Modiolus philippinarum
CGGTATTTAGTTATTTGTTACCACTGGGTCGATGCCACTGCTGGTGGACTGTAAGTCCCAGAGGGTATTCACCAGCCCAGTAGTCAGTACTTCGGTGCTGACTCGAAAACCAATTTTATTTGGAACCTCACAATTTCTAAATTTTTCTAAATTTTGTTTAAAACTAAGGAGTATCAACTAGAAGTATACAACTTAAGGAAGTGAACAAGTATTCGATACACACTAGGCAAAACGTTTCTTTCTAGTTTTCATCAGTAACATTGATGGACCATTACAATTACATACTATAAACAATTATTACAAAAACGATTGAGACGCATTCAACGTTTTTTGTTATATTGCTTTTTGTAATAATTTCATTTCCAATACCAGGGACACTAGTTTTATATTATTCATCAATAGAAGTATACAGCTAAAGGAAGGGAACACGTATTCGATACATACTAGGCAAAAAAAATTTTTTTTCTAGTTTTCATCAATAACATTGATGGGCCATTACAATTACATAGTATAAACAATTATTACAAAAACGGTTGTTTATTACAAAAACGGTTGAGACGCATTCAACGTTTTTTGTAATAACGCTTTTTGTAATAATTTCATTTCCAATACCAGGGACACTAGTTTTATATTATTCATCACTAGAAGTATACAACTAAAGGAAGTGAACAAGTATTCGATACACACTAGGCAAAACGTTTCTTTCTAGTTTTCATCAGTAACATTGATGGACCATTACAATTACATAGTATAAACAATTATTACAAAAACGGTTGAGACGCATTCAACGTTTTTTGTAATATTGCTTTTTGTAATAATTTCGTTTCCAATACCAGGGACACTAGTTTTATATTATTCATCAATAGAAGTATACAACTAAAGGAAGGGACAAGTATTCGATACATACTAGGCAAAACGTTTCTTTCTAGTTTTCATCAATAACATTGATGGACCATTACAATTACATAGTATAAGCAAATATTACAAAAACAGTTGTTTATTACAAAAACGGTTGAGACGCATTCGACGTTTTTTGTAATAACGCTTTTTGTAATAATTTCATTTCCAATACCAGGGACACTAATTTTATGTTATTCATCAATAGAAGTATACAACTAAAGCAAGGGAACAAGTATTCTATACATAAAAAATTATTACAAAAACGGTTGATACGAAAAAACAATTATTGCAAAGATGGTAATTATTACAAAAACGGTTGTCACATTCGTAACGGTTTTTGTAATAACGCTTTTTGTAAAAACTTGAATTATAGTATCGTTTTCATAGTTTGTTCTGCTCATTTTCAATTTTTCATTAATAAAATAAGACAATTGAAGCATTTAATAATAAAAATTTCAAAGGAAAAAAATTTATTACAAAAACGGTTGTTTATTACAAAAACGGTTGTAACAAAGCACGGCTCGCAACTGAATAAAACGATAGATAGAATACGCGAATCCGGATTAAAATTGAACAAGGATAAATGTGAGTTCAAGAAACCACAGTTGGAGTATTTTGGCCATATTATTAGCTAGCAGGGCGTAAGTCCAAATATAGAACGTGTCCAAGCTATTAAAGGGTTAGCAGCCCCGGAAAACGTGCCCGAATTACGTCGCGTCATATGGATGATAAATTATCACGGTACGTTTTCAACAGATTTGTCCACAGAAATGAAGCCTATTACGGATTTGCTGAAGTTGGATGTCATGTGACAGTGGGGAAATCAACAGCAACATTCTTTCGATCGTATCAAAGACAGGTTAATGGTTACACCGGTGTTAGCGTTTTATGACGTAATAAAGCCGATAGTTGTAAGCGCAGACGCAAGTTCATACGGTCTCAGAGCAGCTATATTTCAGCAAGACGATGATGCTGACTCGACTAAATACGCGCAGATAGAGAAGGAGTGTTTATCAGGGGTATGGGCTTGCGAAAAGTTTTCACGTTACCTAGTCGGGCTAAAAAGTTTCAACTTGCTAACGGATCACAAACCATTAGTACCACTGATTAATAGTCAGAACCTTAGGTGTCAGAGGCTGTTAATGCGTTTTCGTCGTTTCAATGCAACAGCTGAACACGTCAGATACATTGTCAAAAAGTCCCTCAAAAATGTTTAACGTAGATGAAGAGTCGGTAGCAGAAATTACGGTGTTCGCGGATAGCGTTATTTCATCGAAGCCAATATCAGATGAGAAACTCGAAAAGATAAGGCAAGCAACTGAAGCAGATAAACAGCTTTTGTCTGTAATTAGCTTGACTAAGCATGGGTTGCCAGATAGAGCCAATTCGATTCAGGAAACAGTACAAGAATACTTTGTGTCACGTAACGAATTCTCAGCTAGTAATGGATTATTGTTGTTTCGTGATCGCATTTTCATTCCTGGTGCCATGCGCTCCGAAATACTTGACACAATACACGATGGTCACATGGGAATTAGCAAATGCCGTGAACGCGCCGCGATATCGGTCTGGTGGCCTGGTATTACAAACAGTATTACAAAGAAAGTGTTCGAATGCAGGTTTTGTCAGACTCACAAACCTTCTCAAAAGCGGGAACCTCTGAAAACTACCGAGTTGCCCGAACGTCCGTGGCAAAGAATATCTGAGGATTTCTTTGAGCTTAACAACAATCGATCCCTAGTCGTGATGGATTATTATTCTCGATATCTAGAGGTCGCACATTTGACAAATATTACAGCCGACCAAGGCATAGGTAAAATAAAGAATATTTTTGCTCGATGGGGAGTTCCGGAAACCCTAGAAAACGATAATGGAACACAGTTCACTTCAAGTTTCGAATCATTCGCACGTGATTATAATTTCAGGCAAACATTTTCTAGTCCACACTATCCGCAAGCCAACGGAGAATCCAAAATTGCCGTGAAGATAGCCGAAATGATTTTGAGACAAGACGACATCTTTCGAGCACTTATGGCGTACTCCGATATCCACAACGGGCGTCAGTCCAGCTGAACTAATTATGGGCCGGCGTATGCGAACTGCTATGCCAGTAATCGAAAAGTTTTTGAAACCTAAGTGGCCAGATTTCCACAAAATCCGCGAACGTGACAGAAAAACTAAAGAAAGGTACCGTATCTGCTACGACAAACTTTATTCGGCTCGACCACTTCCGCCGTTGAAAGATGTCGGATGTCATGTAGCAGTGGGGAAATCCACAGCAACATTCTTTCGATCGTATCAAAGACAGGCCTCATGTTGACTTAAAGGTGAAGACCAACAATTTAAGCGTTGTTCATTGTATTTATTTAACCATGGTTTTGTAGGGATTTTGTGTCAAGTACATTTACTCCATATCTTTTAATTTGTTCGTTTAGTGTCAATCATTCAAAATATTGCTTAAAAATAGAATCAAGATATTAAGGAGGTTCGCTCCTCATGTTTTGACATTTGTCAGATTTTTGGAGTCCTCTGGTTTTGTCCATTCAAAAGCATAGTAATGTTATGCCCATAAACACCATATTTTCATATTTGATTTCACACACATTAATGAACATTTTGATGAATTTGAGCAAATTCTATATTTCTGTCACATTCAAATTATTTTGATTTTATCTGCATCGAAGAGACATTAGTTGTCAAAATGCGCATATGCAGAATCCAAATTAACAGCAACTTCGTATTATGTTATTCATGATTAAACCTTGCTTGTGTTAAAGTTATGAAAAATTTAGAAGAGTTCAGTTTCCCACAAAATTTTTAATAACTCATATATCAAAAACGAGTTCATTGATCTATCCATTTTTTCGCTCCAACAACTCTTTTTCTAACAATAAATCGCATTCATCTGAAAACTATTTACTAGTATTTTGAAATTGAGGAGCGAACCTCCTTAACATATTCCAAAAAAGTGGAGGATTCATCATTTAAGATATTGAAAATTTTATTTTAAGGAAATATAATCCTTGGTTATTTCCACAAGGCAAACGAAGTAAACGTTTACACAAACACACAACACACAAAGCTGAATTCAACATGGTACAAAATGAATGCAGAAGGATACCCAAAGACATATAGGCACATTTCCAATTACCTTTATTTAATAACAAAATACCGCAGTTACTGTGAATTTCGTTTCTGCATATGGCCATTTCGACAATTTATGTCTCTTCAGTCAGATCAAATCAAAACATTTAGAAATCCATAACTGAAATATGAATCAAATCTAACAGAGAACAAATTATTATCAATAGGATCTAAATAGAAAATCCAAAATCAGCTAAGGACAGAACTATGCAAGTGGAAGATATTATTACTTAGATTTAAACAAAATTTTCTTAAATTAAGATATTACAAGTTTTCAAATCAAATCAATTTCAATTTTAGCACCGACGTACTGTCTTCTGAGATGGTAAATACCCTCGGGGACTAACAGTTCATCAGTAGAGGCACAATTCACCATTAGAGGCATCGGCTCAGTGTTAATAAATAACAAAATACCAAATTCCTGTAAATCTAGGTTTTACTCCGTCGCAAAGAGTTATAAACATATAAACAATGTAATATCTTTGTTAACAATAATTTGGAATGGAGAGAATGGATATATTTGTAATATAGACGAAACTACTCAACAGAATGACGCAGATCATTTAGTGTTGCTGTTCAGAGCAGGACACCTTTTTTTCCGGAACACCTGATGTCACTCGCAGTTTTTTTTTTTTTGGAGTTTACACTGTGAGTGTCTTGGATTTGAATATTGTATTTTTATTTCTGTGTTTTGTAGCTGTCTATCGTCATTATTTTCATTTCAGTGTTCTCGTTTTTGGCCAGGTCTTCGAGTTTGTAAAAAAAAAGAAAAAAAAACTTCTTTGTTCCTTCTGTATTCTACTGCTGTTGTTTCTATGAATTTTCTCAGATCAAAAATGCACATTATTGTCTAAGTAACACCGAACTGACTCGCGAAGGTTACTGCCAAGACGTTATTTGATGGTTGCTATAAATTTATTCTACACGTTACGTTCATATTGTAGGATAACAAATAAGTAGTAAATTAACCATGTTAAAATAGAAATGTAAATTTGTTCAATTTTAAAAAAGTACAAATATTTTTGTGAAATAACGATATATGAAATAACAAAATATCTGTAAATTTAGTCTCTGCATATGGCCATTTCGGTTACTTATGTCTCTGCAAATGGAAATATTTGGAAGACCGTAAACCAAATTTNTCCCATGTCTCTACGACTAACCGTTTAGAAGTTTTGAGCGATGACGGAAATTGAAAATCTTCAAAGGGCAATAACCCCCAAAAAGTATACCGCACGGTTTCGGACCAAATGTAATGAAGTTCCCTCATGACCTAACGAACATTTTACCCACTACACTTCATCAGCTATCTTTTACGGTTTTCGAGTTTAAGTGATCACAAGGTATTTAGTGGAAAGGGGAAGAACTCCGTAACGGAACAAAATTCCGAATGTGGCGAAAAGTTTATGTCTGCCCGGTATTTTGTGTGAAAGCTCAATTCGACATGTCGCGTACAGTTTTGGGCCGAAGAGTTTAAAAGTTGGCGGAAAAAAAAATAAAAAAATAATAATAATAATCAGAAGAAATACTATAAGGTCTACCGAGAAGGTTCTCGGGTAGACCTTAATTAACCATGTTAAAATAGAAATGTAAATTTGTTCAATTTTAAAAAAAAAGTACATATATTTTTGTGAAATAACGATATATGAAATAACAAAATATCTGTAAATTTAGTCTCTGCATATGGCCATTTCGGTTACTTATGTCTCTGCAAATGGAAATATTTGGAAGACCGTAAACCAAATTTGATAAGAGCACAAATGACCAAAAAAGATCTAAATAGAGCACAAAAATAAATAAATAAGGACAGAGCTATGCAAGAGAGAGATACTCATTAGTTTTAAGCTAAATTTTCAAAAATTTAGATTTTTCAAAATTCCAGATACATTCGGTTTTCGGGTCAGCACCGAAGTACTGACTACTTGGTTAATATCCTCGGGTACTAACAGTCCACCAGCAGGATATAGGATATAGGATAATTTTTTTTACGAGTTTGATGATAACAATCCGCATGAAAAACAAACTTTCTAGCAGTGCGAGCTCCAGGTATTTTTTAAAATCTAAAAGTATAAAAGTAAAAGTAAAGCACTTGTCCTGGCAATCAAAAATTGGGACTGTGGGTGTAGGGCAAATATATTTCTAAAACAGATGAACAATGAGACAAATGATTTATTTGCCCATATCAATGTTTAACTCTTTTGCAATTCCATCTCTGAAAGGATCTTCTTTGTCAGGATCGTCATCTGATACAAAAGCAACCCAGAATTTAGAAACATCTTCTATAGGTACTTTGCCATCCTTGGGGTTCATTGCACTGAAAAGAGCACGATTATTTGTGGTGTTGGTGTGTACAACTGCGACCAAGCCATTTACGTACTCTATCATAGAAAATGCACCATCATGATTGACATCAAGTAGGTAGTAAAACGACATAGTAGCATCTTTGCACCATTTTACGAACGCAGTTTTATTTTCTTTGTATTTCTCCTCTAATTTTTTAAGAAATTGTTCAAGCGAAAGTCCATTTTCTTTTAACAAAACGTATCTCTCCCATATTTTGTAAACGCAGCCGAAAATAGTTTAGCTTTAACTCCTGTTAAATTACTGGCTTTAATCAATTCACTTGCAGCCAGTTCCACATCATCAATAGACATACCATTCTTATGATTAACATCATCAAATTTGTACCATAATTCCCATTTCATTTTCAAATATTCCATATTTCTGAAACGTATAGAAAATAAAATTCAGTAAATATGTTTGAACGCAAACACCGTTACTGTCGAAGTAAAATATTACCGGCAAATCAACTTTCCGATTGAGATTATTATCGGTAGAATACAGACTGTGTAATGATTTGCAGAGAACAAGGTGTTTATGTAAATTGTCGTTATTTTTTTTTCTTTTATTTATTTTTTTTTATTTTATTTATTATTTTTTTTGATACGTATACATAAAGCAAACAAACTTTATACTAACAAAAATTCAAGTTTTGGCAAAGAAACTCTTTGAAAAAAAAGATGTGATTTTGTTTTACGTATTATTGTTCTTAAACCCAATGAAGTCATAAAAATATGCCCTTGCTGCATCGACACATATTATTTACCAGGTGGAGTAAAAGCTACTTCTTTTCGTAACCGCTAGTGCCCACCGAACATAATACAGCATTGCATTCGAATAGTTGCGATACTCGTACTAAAAATGAAAGGGGGGTGACACGGGGTCTGCTATCCCATTTCCCAGATTTTTTTCGACCTTTTTTTCCAATTCCCACATTTTTGGACCCATTTTCCTAAATCCCACTTTTTTGGTTATTCCCATTTCCCACATTTTTACATTTTGAAACAACAATAAAATCAACAATTTTATTTGCCCACATGTCCATCGTAGGAAATATCATCACAAAAGGACCTAAATTCCGTGCACCACAATACATAAACTGGGAACCAAATTTTAAACATCTTATGGATGCTGAGGAGGACTATGCCAGAAAATAGATTGAGCGTGAATAAGATGAAGACCTTGATTCTCTTTTTGATTGGATTAAGGTTGTGAGGTCTATGATCCCAAAACGAATTAATCAGCTACAAGGGTTAATGAGAACTAAATCAAAATCAATTTTCAAAAATGTTGACGTTGCCAGATATTTATCCTCTATTCATGACGAATATCCCGTTGTTCCTGAAGATAAGACCCCATAATAACATCATTTCTTTCTGTAAAAATAATTAAGTACAGCGAAAGAACTTGAAATTGTTAATTCTTAGGCAATCCATCCTACACAGCTACTATGCTGTCTAAGGAGGAGATATTACACCTTTCCTTCGGTATTTTAGCCAAGGATGAAGACTATAATCTCCACTCTCTTTACTGCATACACAAATAAAACTCATGCTTATACAAACAAAAGTACACCACTAGATCTGCAAAATATTCTACAAAACCTATTTCTAAGCTGTTAACCTCCATCTTGACAGCTGTAAAAGGGGCCTTCAATTATATTTTGATACTTGCTTTTCAAGAAGCGGTACTAACGAAATGTGAATGTTGAAAAACTAAAGATGTGCTTGACATTTTTAACTCTAGATCATTTTCACACTGGAACAGCTTTTAAACTTTTGACTTCTCTACACTTATATACTACAACTTCTAATGAACAACTGAAATCTCGGCTGAAAGATTTAATTCATAGATGTTTCTCCCATAAGAACGATGAACAGAGATATAAATACATTGTTATAGGTAGAGAACAAGCATACTTTGTGAAATACGATAACAAATTTGGGAAAAAATATACAAGAGAAGAAGTGATTAAATGTAAGAGTTTGTAATCCACAATATATTTGTAAGTTTGGAGGACTTTAACAGATTACAGAAATTCCAATGGGCATTAACTGTGCATCTCTTTCAGCTGATATGTTTCTCCACTGAACAAAGGCTTAACGATTTGAAGGGGTTTTCAAACTAAAGCTAAAAATAAGCCCAATCATTTTATCTCCGTTATATAGATAATACTTTGTCACTAAACAACCCTAGCTTTGGTGATTTCCCTGAACTTATCTAACCAAAAGAGCTCTAAGTTAAAGATACCACAACACTTCCACATAGGCTTTATATCTTGACCATCATCTTGAAATTGACAACAAATGTAGACTTAAAACTAGGGCGTATCACAAACGTGATTACTTTACTTTTCCAATAGTCAACTTCCCCTTTCTTTGTAGCAACATTTAAACAGCACCAGCATATGAAGCTTATTTCTCCAAATTTATTGGCTACTCAAGAGCATGTGGTCTATACAGTAACTTCCTCGATAGAGCCTTGTATTTCACAAATAGGTAACTTAGACAAGAGTAGTTTACCAATAACTTGAAGCCATTAATGCACAAGTCGACATCATAATCTTCTTGGCCGCTATGGGATATTTGTTATCAAGGGGCTGCCATCCATTATCCTCGTAAAGTATTGTTAAAATTACTTCAGCAAGTTTTAAGAGGAAATATTCAAAATATGATGTTCTCATATGCTAAAATGTTAAATTTATATATCATGCTGTCAGCCTTGTCTTTTTGTCTGGATGACTCATATGAGCAATCATTGTAAAGAAACCATCCATACATCATTCCAGTACGTATTGGTCAAATGTTCTTGAAATGATTTATAGCAGCTGATAAAATAATGTTTGTCTCATTTGGTATAAGGTTAAACTATGTTCCTCGCTTGAAGGCATCTTTTTCCCTTACTGGATCCCAGAGAAATGTTTGGGTTTTTTTGTGAAAGATCTTCCATACATTATTCCTGTAAAGTAAGGTTGAATTTGCTTCTGTGGATTCAAAGGAGATGATTGTTGGCGGCCATGAATTTTTTTATATCCAAAATAAATAAGCATACTTCGTAGAAGACCTTCCATATACTATTCCAGTACAGTTTGGTCAAATTTGATATTATACTTTCAGAGCAGATTAATGAAAACAACAGACTCTCAAGAGCTTGTATCGCTCACCTGTACCCTGGCTAACACATGCAGTCTTTGTTAAAGGATCTAAATTAAACACTGGTTACACTTTGTCTAGGGTGTTTTCAGAGGACAAAACCCTTTAACGTGTTTCAGTTGGGTCAAATTTTGGTTCCGTCTTCTGCAGAGGATCATCAAAGGACTATTGTGGCCTAGTTTGGTTCCAATTGGTTATGCAGTTGCAGGGAAGATATTTGAATGTGTTTTCATATATGATTTAATACTACTGGCATCTTTCATGGATATAGCGCGGACATACATGTAAATAACACCATTTTTGTATTGGGCCTCCTAAAGACTGTTTTGACCAATTTTGGTTCCAATTAGCTCAGCTGTTTCAGGAGGAGATCTTGGAATGTGTTTTCCCATAGTTTCAAATGTTAAAACTATTAGTATGTTTCACGATGGCGGCCAGTCTGGACGTTAAAAACACCTTTTTTTGCAGGGGACCACCAAACGACTATTATGTCCATGTGTGGTTCCCTTCGGCCCAGTAATTTCAGAGAAGATCTTTAAATGTGTTTTCGCATAGGGTCCAATGTTAAAATTATGTTCCCCGCTGGCGGCCATCTTGGATATAGCGAGGACCTAAAAACAACATTTTGCAGGTGACCATCTAAAGTGTATTGTAGCCAATTTTCGTTTCAGTTGGCCCAAAAGTTTCAGAGACGAAGATCTTTGAATGACGACAGACGAAAAGTGATGGCAAAAACTCGTCCTGGCTATAGCGAGGTGAGCTTATGGTGTTTTCCAACAGGGTCCAATGTTTAACTATGTTATGCACTGGCCGGATCAGAGTGACGTGCATGAGTACTTTTTGTAAAGGAGTTTCCATACATCTTTCCTGCCATGTTTGGCCATGTTTGGTCAAAATGTCAGTAATATGATAAAACATAATATGCACAACTACATGTGGTGCTTTCTACAATATTAAGTTCTGCTGGGTAGTATCAGAGGAGTTGTGCCGAAAAACTTATGAATAGACAGACAAGCATGACAGAAAGTTGGGGATGCATGATTAACCTTATCAACGGTCATTGTTACTTTGCCCAAGAGCTGAAAAAAAATATCATTCATGATAAACAAGAGGATACCCTGAAGATGAGAAACACATAACCGTTTTGGTTAATGTTATTCTCACTCAAGTTAATGATAGTAATTATAATATGACGGCCTTCATCCGCTTTGTATCCAAACCCGTGGTAAAAATAATATTTACTTATGGGTAACGTCATAAACAAATAATGTAGCTGTCGATACTTTGCTTAAATTTTTGTAGTGTAGTCTTTGTAAATAGGTTTTGTTTCACTGTATTTTTACTTATTTATTGTGTATTGATAAAGAACCGGATAGTTTTCGAAATATCAACTTTTAAATGCGTGTACTGTTCACTTCAGTCCACTGCCTTGTTTTATTATTCCCTCGAAGTGTGTATCTTTTTAGATCCAGTAAGTCGGGAATTTTGGTGTTGTTGCTTTGTTTTCTGCTGATTTAAACAGATAAATAGATATATCCAGACCTAGGTACTTTGGCTACTTTAATATTCTTTGAAGTCTGAACAAGTATTGCATGACTGGACAAACGAAATTGTACAATTCATAATAGTATAATCTATTGTTCATACTGATGTTTTACACATGAATAAGGTTAAAATTTAAGCGATTCGGCTTTGAAAAGGAAATTCATACCTTGATTTTTTTTCTTCAATTTTAAACCTAATTTTCCTATATACAGTATGAACTTTGACCATAAAAATTTTTCAAACGGTAAAGACACGCTACAAACTTTTATTTACAAATAATGAAAACCTGGATTAAGAAAAGAAATTTTCAAGTAAACCGGAACCAAGTGAATTTAGAGATCTGAGACAACATGTTGCATGGGAGACAAATATACATTAGATTTAAGGGTAAATCTTTATTGTATAACAAACTTAATAAAGATGATACCATTTTTGTAAATGATCGAATAGATAAACAAAGTAAAATTACAGAATGAATCCGAACGGTATTATAAAAGAGGATATGTATCCTCATAATTACAGCCTTATGTGAATGACTGTGCACTTACTCCATATCCCTTCATTGATTAATTATTTTTCTTACAACAATTAACTACTAGGTATGCTTATCCCTACATAGTAGGATACCACAAAATAATAATTTTTGTGCTTAATGGATATAGCTTTGATCTGCTTCACTTCAAGCATGCTTTTAAAATATTGTGGAATGATATGAGATGACTGTTTACTTTTTTAAAATAACCAATGAATTATCTTTAAAAAATGTATATATATTTCAAATTATTTCCTTCAATCATTATGATGTTTCATTACATTCCCAGAGTAGCTAGTGCATAATGCACTGATTTCCCCTTATGACAAACGATAGTAATACATATAGTTTTAACAAACACGTTTCAAACTGAGTTGATGCTAAATCATTTATACATGACTACTATCATCATCAACGACAGAATTGGTTCCTGTAAAATTAAATAGAAATATTAAAAACTGTAATTTATATTTTTAAAATAATGCACAGACTTCACATCAAATTTGATTAATGTATAATACGGCTAATTGATAACCCCCAAGAACTTTCTTACTTCCGCCGCAGTCGTTAACAGCAAAAATCAAGAAAACACTTTTTTTATTATTATTTCTCATCATCGAAACCGAAATCGAAGCCCAATGGATGTCGATATGTTTATCTGCAAAACGCAAAAAAATTTGGTCTATTACATCTGAATTTGTTGTGCCATTTTACAAAATATTCTTGAAATTAGAATCTATGATTTGATATAAGCATATTTATTTGCTAAAAATAATAAGCAGTGGTATTGAATATCAGTTTTACTAACATTATTAATTCTTCTCCCATTCAAATATTGTAAGTGTAAACAGGGTCCTAGTGGTGGTACTCATAGATGCCATATTGTGTTGTCTGTTAGTTGTTATACATTTTACAAGCGTTTAAAAAATGTAGAGCGAAAACGACGTTTAAGCCGTCACCAAGAATTATAATCATAAAACACTGTTCGGGATAACTTTGGGATTCCGAAAATCCCAAAAATGGTGCATATAACTGTTCGCTAAAAAATAATTTCAATTAGTAAAAAAATTGCGTCAGATTATAAGATAAAAATAAATGAATAAAAATGTGATACCCCCCCTCAGACCCACTGATATAAAATTTACAGCAATTATTCCGTCAAATTCCAATTTGTTGCAAAACGTTTTTCCAGTTTGGAAATACAATTTCCCATTTGGAAGTAATCATTTCCAATTTGAAAAAAAAAAAAAACTTCCTAATAGGAAAAATTTTTCCAAACAGGAAATAATTACTAAGCTTTTCCAAATAGGAAATAGTTCATTTTATTTTTTTTCCAAATTGGAAATTCCTTTTTTTTCTTTCGAATTTGGAATATGGAACAAAATTTGTTTTCAGTGAGGAAATTTACACAAATATTTTTTTTTTCCAAATTGGAATTTTCTTTATTTCCTGATAGGAAAAAATGTTTAAGCTGTTCCAAATTGGAAATAATAATTTCATGTATTTCCAAATTGTTCTTAATTATGTTTTTAGATATTATTGATGATTTGTTCTATTTTTTTCTAAATTTCTACAATAATGTGTTTATGTATAGTGTGTTGTTCAAGCAGCATATGTAGCATTCGATTACATATATGTACCAATTACATAACAATCCTATGGGTCGTGGAACGTGTGCCCATAACACAAAAACAATTCCTATTCATAAACAAAAAACATTTGGATACCCAAAAAATCATAACCTATTCTGTGTGCAATCTTGACAATATGCATAGTATTAAGAGTAGAGAGTGAGAAGTATAAATCAATTATACAAGGAAATAACATTCTTCACTTGAATTGATCACAAAATACCAAAATTACCGTGAATTTAGATTCTGCATATGCGCATTTCGACAGCTTCTGACTCTTCTGCGCAGATAAAATCAAAACACTTGAAAATCCATAAACCCAAATATGTTTAAAAACTGAAAGAGGACAAATAACCAATAGGATCTGAAAAGGAAAGCTAAAATCAGCTAAGGACAGAGCTATGAATAAGGGAGATACTCCTTCAGGTTTAGCAAAATTTCCTAAAATTTAGATATTTAAAAAAAATCGGTTTTCGGGCCAGCACCGAAGTACTGGCTACTGGGTTGGTGGATACCCTCGGGGACTAGCAGTTCACCAGCAGTGGCATCGGCCCAGTGTTAATAAATAACAAAATACCGAAATTACCGTGAATTATTATTGAGTCATTATTTGGATTTCTACAAGTATAAGTCCAGTACAATCAGTTCTCGTTATGGAGCTTATAGCTATGATTATAATATTTTCTCATTTTCTCTTATTTCATACGATTTTTGAAAGATTTTAGATCACAAATATAATTTTGTTTTTGAATTCTATTTGTGATCTTCTAATTTCATCAGCCCAATAGTCAGACTTGTCTGACATGAAAAAAATTACCTGGCGTTTTATAGAAATTTATTGTTCATATCGAAATTCTACTCCCCTATACTGCGGCTACATTCCGTGTATAGTACTCGGTGGATGCCCTTGGTACTGGATTTGGCCTCCTATTTCGATATTTTTGGTAAAGAGTACTTCTTTTTGACTAGTTTTCGATTATGTCTTTCCATATTGTTTGATTCTAATGCTGCTGATAAGAGATTACTCCTGGAAATACTTGTACAACAAAACGAAATGTACTATTAATTATCCAACTACGTAATTTATTGCATTTTGAAATCATTGGGCTGATGCCACTGCTGGTGGACCAGAAATTCCCAAGGGTATCCACCAGCAAAATAGTCAGACTTGTCTGACATGAAAAAATTACCTTGCGTTTTATAGAAATTTATGTTTATATCAAAAGTCTAGACCCCTAAATAAAATACTGAGGCTTCATTCCGTGTATGGCACTCGGTGGATGTCCTTGGTACTGGATTTGGCCTCTTATTTCGATATTTTTGGTACGAGTACTTCTTTTTTCACTTCTTTTGGATTAGGGCTTTCATATTAGGCCAAACCGTTTTAATTCTGTGTTTGGCGTCAACTTTATTTTTGAAATGAAGGAGATTATGGGGCAAACAAACAAATAAAACAAAACCAAAAACAAGAAAAGAATTTTTGAAAATAACACTTTGATGAGACCAATGTTTATAAAAAGTAAGTTTTTAGAATTCAGTGGAATCTAGTCATGATATTTACTCATTTTTCTATACTTCAATAAATACCGGTCTTTTTAGACAGTTTTCTATTAGGAATATATACTTGTCTCCTTAATTGGTCATTAAACTACCATTTTAAATGGAAAAAACCGAAAAATATACCATTATTTATGCAACTTCGGTATTTATTGTATTTTGAAACCATTGGGCCGATACCACTGCTGGTGGACCATAGGTCCACGAGGGTATTCACCAGCCCAATAGTCAGACTTGTCTGACATGAAAAAAATCATCTTGCATTTTATAGATATTTACAATTGTTTATATCAAAATTATTGTCTCCTTAAAAATACTGCAGCTGCATTCCGTGTATTGCACTCGGTAGATGTCCTTTGTACTGGATTTGGCTTCCTATTTCAATATTTTAGGTACTAGTACTTTTTTCACCACTTTTGGGATTATGGCTTTCCATATTGTTTGATGATAATGCTGCAGATGAGAGGTCCGTGTACAGCATAACGAAATTTACCGTTAATTATGCAACTTCGGTATTTATTGTATTTATAGTTGACAGAACACTCATGAAAATAGTCAATATGTACTATAATAAATTAAAACAAGTGGCTTCATGTAGATGTTCACCTGGAAACCGAATAAACATTATTCAAATATAATGTTAAAATCTACAAACAATGATAGATAGAAACATGCCCAACATTTCTGATATAATACTTTGTTTTAATTTTCATGATAATAACGTCGCAAGATTATGACGTTCAAATTTTTTTGCTTAAAACGTCATATGTTTTTATGAAAAATGCAACTTCCGGGTACAAGGTACGTTTCCGGAAGTTCGAAAATTGAACGAGATTTACAGACCCTATTGAAGAGAAGCCATCTGCAGAAATAGAATTGACAGTTAAGTTCGTTATTTAGTTATTTAGGTTAAGATGCAGTTTACATTCTGGCAAAGTGAAGAGATTTACTTCATTATTTAAAATCAAAAAGTAAAACATCTGTAAATAAAGTACACACTTTCAAAAATCGAGCGGGGGGGGGGGGCATTGTCTGTTAGAAGTCTATTATCTAAATTTGCACAATAATCTAAGCGTCTCAAAAAATAATTCAAATTTCCCTTCTTTCTTACGATCTAAAAAAATGGATAACAGGAAACACCTACAATGGCTGAAAATTATAATTACATGCCACAATCTGCCAAGGAACTACACATGAAGAACACGAGTAAGACAAAAGACAAACGTAGACAACGATAGGAACTCGGGACAGCCGGACTTGGTACCGGCACTAGCAAAAGCCAGCGGTAGGGTTAAACCGGTTTATGGGTACCCAAACCTCCCCTTTATCTGTCCTGTTTCCCTATAGTCGGGTGCCCAAGGTCCAAAAAGACGCTTAGTTTTCGAGTTTGGGTTAACGGAATCTCACACGGCTAATTTTGGTTTTAAATGATAGAATAACTATTAAATTTCGAATTTGTAGCTGTCGTAGAAAGTTCTTGTGGTCACGATTTCTTTAATTTCTCCTTTTTTAAGGATAACCTAAAACAGTGATTGGGATGTGCTATCTTTAAAGTTATAGAAAAAAGTAGACTCTTTTATATTTTAATAAATAGTTATTCACGATAAATTCAAGACCTGAAATATTTATTTGAATCATAGAATGCAAGTTATTTTTGACTGGTTTTCGTAATTTATCGGAATTAATGTCGGGGTACATTTGGGTCTAAATTATTGACATTTTCAATGAATGCGAAATAACTATTCTTTATTTCTGAAAAATTTCAACTTTAGCGAAAGTACATATACGAATTGTACATATGCTCCAAAAATTATGGATGTAATGTCCACCGTTAAAGAGAAATCAACAATTAAAAAGCCAAAATTTACGTAAAACTTTCAAATTTTAGTCGATTTGAAGACCATGCCAATTGGTCATGTTCTTTTAAGTGTACAACGAGAGGTAACTCTAATCATTTCTTGTCAAAATTACTTGGCAGGCCCAAGTCTAGTTAAATAGCGGGAATCTAGTGACAATATTACGTTGCTTGTGTTTTGATTTTCCAAGCACATGTGTTTGTTTTCACGTTTAAAATCATTTTTTCATATCATTTCAGGTAATATAATAGGGTTTTGTTTCAGTGGGAACGGTCTTGTTAAGATTTATGTCAGTGTGTGTTTTTGGTGGAAAATTTACTTATTTATACCAATAACAAGAGTACGATTTATTTCGCCTAAACTTAATTTATTTTTTAGCGGTTCGTTTTAAAATTAAAATCAGGCTTTCATTTAAAGAATATTCCTATAAAAGTCAGAAATGCGCAGTTCTTTATATCCGAAAGAACCCCTCATATCACGGAGGTGCAAATATTCAAAATGACGGGCCTTAAAAACAAAATGCCAGCTTTGAAACTTGTTGAATAAAGACAACAGACAAAACATTATAAAAGGTAAAATTAAAAACTTACCCCAATAAAATTTACAACAATATTCGAATTTTCGTTGCAGTTTTATCTGTGAAATGAAGCTCACTTTAAAATGCATCGAAGTTTTCAAAATTTTTGGAGCTGACCTTTGACCCCATCTAAAATAAAATGTGACCAAATTCAATCTCTTCGACATCGTTATTTTGATGCGCCATGGTATCCACTTTCCAAACATGTATAATACAGGTGTGTGTTATTCCGTTAACCCAAAATCGGAAAAATCGTCTCCTGGGCACCCTACTACTATAGTATAATAAACATACGAATAAAGCCCAATACAAGTAGACTTCTAACTCCATGACCACAATCTTGAAAGGAAAGAAAAAAGCAATACGTAATTTTGAATGATGGGTCAAGACTTGTTTCTTACGATATATGTTTTTCTTTGTTTCAATGGATTTTTTTTTATAATCACAAAAAAATAAAATACAAGTAATTGAATTTACTTTTGATACTATAAATACAAATCATCAACGTTTCTGGAAATAGAAGAAATAGTGATTTTTAAAAAGTGGGAATACTAATATTTAGTCTAAGAGATGGAAAAACACCACATGCTCAAAGTCGTAGTTATTTGTTCTCTATCAGTTTTAAACATGTTTGAGTTTATGGTCTTCCAAACGTTTAGATTTTATCTGCACTGAAGAGACATCAGTTGTCGAAATGCGCATATGCAGAATTTATATTAACAGTAACTTCGGTATTAAGTCATTTGTTACCACTGGGTCGATGCCACTGCTGGTGGACTGTTAGTCCCCGAGGGTATTCACCAGCCCAGTAGTCAGTTTTTCCGTGCTGACCCGAAAGCCGATTCTATTCGAAACTTTACCATACCTAAATTTTTGTATAGTTTGTTGAAATATAAAGAGTATCTCCCTCATGCAAACTCTGTCCTTAACTGATTTTGGCTTTACATTTAGATCATACTGGTTATTTGTTCTCTATCAGTTTTAAACATGTTTGAGTTTATGGTCTTCCAAACGTTTAGATTTTATCTGCACTGAAGAGACATCAGTTGTCGAAATGCGCATATGCAGAATTTAAATTCACAGTAACTTCGGTATTAAGTCATTAGTAAATTGTTTTACCTTTAAAATATAATATTCAATATTACCTTATTTAAACCTCCATGAACCGTTTACTGAAATTAATAATGCCATACCTTTTGTAATTTCCAGTAATGCAAGAAGGGAAAAAATATACAAAATAGAACGCATCGTTTCGGAAGACGTCTAGTTACAGCTATACTTACACACGTTATAAAGCCTTAAGTCTTTGAATTGCAATACATG
This sequence comes from Modiolus philippinarum, assembly GCA_002080025.1. Classification (NCBI taxonomy): domain Eukaryota; kingdom Metazoa; phylum Mollusca; class Bivalvia; order Mytilida; family Modiolidae; genus Modiolus; species Modiolus philippinarum. Next base: position 19,634 of record MJUU01019863.1, read on the forward strand.
AAATTGTATTTGCATATGAATTATCAAACTTGATAGATTTTATTACGATATTAAATTTGAAATAGGTACTGTCTAGATGCCATTAAATTACCCATGATAATGAATAAGAAACAGAAATTCGTTGTCTTAAATGTAATATTATTAAAAAATACATATATTATCTTATGAATACAACATGATATGTAAAACACAGTGAAGTTACACGTACTATTGTAAATGAAGGTATTAACAAAATAACCGAACAGAATTGTCAATGAGCCGAAATCCAAAGGGCAAAGGTCAAAGCAGGTGTAAAACCACAGAGAACCAACTGCAATTGTCCAGCCCTGGTACAGGCGTTAAAAAAATGGTTGGTTCAATCGTTTGTTTTTTTTTAAGATTGACTGATGAAAACCTCTTGCAAAAATAATGATCTATGGGCCATTGTCATGTGATGTGCATTGAATTTTCGCAATACCATGTTAAATGCCATGAAATGTACTACCTGACTTTTAAGTCCAAATCGCATGATAACGTCATGTAAATAAAAAAAGTCACGGAGTTTTCTAGGCTTCGTTTTTAGCTGTCGAATAGCCAACCTCGTACGATATGTTGAATAGATCTGAATTGTTTACCATCAATCTAAGTGGTGAATAAAATTCATGGGAGTTTTATTTTCGCCTTGTTGCATTAAGGGAGGAAGAGTATGTACCAACTGGAAAGATTTGGTCATAAAATTTAATTTTATGACAAAGAAGGGAAATGGGGTAAATGTCTAGGAGACAACATCCCATATCCAGGTTAAAACGACCCAAAACAAAGCATCTAGGGGTCACCGTACGGCCTTCAACACAGTGAGGAACCTCACACCATAAAGCAAGCCCTAAATAGCCCCAAAAAGGGAAAAAGTTATTAAATCAATGTACAATTAACACCAGGTTTACATATAAACTATGTTTAAAAGACCGCATTCCGCCAAAGTTTATAACTACATTGTATATGCACATATCTTGAAGCTTCAAAAATACAGGCAAATTGTGGTCCTAATTTCTTACTTTACTGGAATCTTCAAAGGTAAGTTAACATATGTAAAAAAAAACACTGCATGTAAAATTCTGGGATTTGCAGACATTACCGTTTTGAGAATTTTTAAGAGCATTGACAAAGAAAATTCGTGATGAAACACGGCTAATCCAAAAGGCGATACAGCGTTCAAATCGTTAACACTGAATCGCTATTAACATGGAAAATCACATGTATATATTGGGCGATAGTAAACCTTTGCTCACCGAAACTGCTACATGAAATCTGGGATATTTCTAAAATTCTACCAGGATGCACAGAATCGGGACAGGAAAATGTTAATAAATCCAAATTTTGAGATATAAAAAGCTGGGAATGCCTCACCCATCAACAGCAACATATTGGAGAGGCTGATTAACATGTACAGCGGCAATTTGCAAACAAATGTATTTGAAATTATAAATGGCCTTGAAGTTAAACTCTGTACCGCATTTTTGAATATTTCGGCTCAAAATTTTGCATGACTAAGTAAAAATACCGTACACTTCTAAATTCGGTTGTCTTTTATTAACAAATCATATGCTTTTGAGGAAAAACAGCTTTTCAAAATCTCATTTATGTTTGAATGGAAAATATTTACCGCGCACGATTGTCACCGAGAATGGACTAATCTGACATGTGTAGAGTCACCTTTTACCTGTCGATAGGCGATCCAGTTTTAATCAAATGTATCTTGCCAATTGATAAAATTTTCCTGCCTGTTCGCCCTCGAAATAAAAAAATCCAACACTTAAAATTTTTAACCTGTCTTTATAAAAACAAGGAAAATGAAAATGTACATGTTGTTTTTTATCACAAAAATAACAGTTTTCAGTTATGTATGGTCATTCTTGATCTACATGCAAAACTTGAGAGAAATTAATGTTCATATAAAGCAGGAATTGTAAAATTCCCATTATCTAAAGGAACTGAAACAGATTTGCAACTTTGGTATTTTTGTATTTTGAAACCATTGGACGGATGCCACTGCTGGTGGACCAGAGGTCCACGAGGGTATTCACCAGTCCAATAGTCAGACTTGTGGCCCGAAAATTTACCTAGCGATTTATAGAAATTTACTGTTTTATCAAAATTCTAACCCCTTAAAAATTATACGGCTTCATTCCGTGTATGGCGCTCGGTGGATGTACTTAGTACTGGATTTGGCTTCCTGTTTCGTTGTTTTTGGTAAAGAGTACTTCTTTGTTTACAATTTTTCGATTTTAGCTTTTCATATTATTTGATTTTAATGCTGCTGATGAGAGGTTACTCCTTGAAACACGTGTACAGCATAACTAAATTTACTGTTCATTTTTGCAACTTTGGTATTTTTGTATTTTTAACAATATGTACAAAAAAAAATAAACTTATCCAGTTATCATGGATAAAATGTTCTAAAGACAAAGACTGCCGTTCCGCATTTCCTCCATGAAGCTAAAAATGAAACAACTTCAGAAAAAACAAGCACGGCCGCCCTTACTTTTTATTAGGATGGGGTCTTGAATATACTAACGGCTATCTACCAGTAGTTAACTATGGGGAAAAGCCGTAGGTTTTCAAAAAACGTTT
>MJUU01019866.1:0-11615 GCA_002080025.1 Modiolus philippinarum
CAAGCATAAACATGTGTTTGCAAATTAAGCATAAGTGTGCATACCTTTAAACATGTCTTTGAAAATGAACAAACATGTGATTACATATATAAACATGTGGGTAGACTTGCACATGTGTATATACATAAACACATATATGTTCACCTTGTTGTATGTGTTTACATTGATAAACATGTTTCAACTTACGTACACATATAAGAACAATTTCACAACTATGTGATCAGATCTTTGCACATGCGTGAATTTATATAAACATGTGCACTTATAAACAAATGAGTACACACATCTTTGCATAATGATTATACTAGTGCACATGTGAGTACAAACATAAACATGTGCCTTCACACTAATACATGAGTGTGTTTACTTTTGAACATGCGTTTGCAAAAGTACAAACATGTGATCACAAGTATGAACGTGTGGGTAGACTTTTTCACCTGTGCACATACATAAAGACATACATGTTCAATTGTTGCATGTGTTTATATTTATAAACTATATAAATATGTTTGCACATACATACATATTGCATTCCTTAAAAAAATGATGTTCTCAACAGAATTGTATTCAATTTTGCATTATAGCATTGACAACTTTTGAATATTTATGAGATCTTGCACGTCTTCTCCTGCACATTTGTTCTATTTTCTAGCCTGAAAAGAACAGAGACCAGACTATAGATAAAAGTATCTCCTCACAACCATTTGGCCACACTGAAAACCCAATAATTATAAAAGAAGAATGTGAAGAAACAGTTGTAGACCAGCCTTCCATTCCGAGTCATCGTAAAAGAAAGGTATCACTGTCATTTATTCATATTTCGAATCCAATATTAGATAAAATTTGACGAACCTAGCCTGACCTAGCCTAGCATTAATTGTTCCAGCTAAACAAGCTTAATTGTCCTTCTTCTGATATAATCTTTTATATTCAAGCATTAAGTATTTCAGATTTCTTAGGCTTAGGGCAAGCTGGAATAATCCAGAATAGATTACACTGGCATGCATTGTAGCATTGATTAACCAAGTATTCATTAAAATTGAACCTCACAATGACTTTTCTTGCTTGTTCTAGAATCCCAACCCAATGAGAAACAGAGACGTATTGGAATATAGCTGTAGTGATGAAGATGAAACCGAACCAGTTTGCAAATTTTCCCGCATGGAGCCAGACACAGTAGATCAGGTAAAATTTATTCTATATTCAACAACTTCCTAATAGTGTAATTGTGACCTAAACTTTATATCAACATAGCTAATCCTCCTATTAATTTTTAGATGTATGTAGCAGTGCCATGGCATGATACCACTGCAACAAAAATAGACAAACAAGACCAAGAGGACATCACAACTTCCAGTCACCCGAAAATAAAGGTAGCATTACACTTTTTTTAGCCCATTCTATTCATATTCGGCTTATTGTAGATTCAACGTGATTCTTTTAGAATAGAAAAATCATGACTATTGTACGCTTGAATAATTTAGTATAGAGCAATTTTGATTATTTTTACATGTAATAACTTTGACTATAATAAGTCAAACTTGAATACTTCAGTATAGACTAGGCTATATTATTGTGATATAGATTTGTATTGACTTGTCTTGGTGGTTCAGACCTAGATTTGTGTTGAATATTATGGCAAAGATTACTTTCAATGGCTCTCCTCCTTCAACAGTCATGTTTATTTGAAATTTTTTGTTCAATAATCAAACTACAGTATATTTCTTTTATCAAGACGGAGAAGGAACCAATAGCAGAAGAGGGACAAATCATTATAATAGAATCAAGTGAAGAAGGACAAGAGCAAGAGGACAGCACAACTTCCAGTCACCCGAAAATAAAGGTAGCGTTGCACTTTTTTTTAGCCCATTATATTCATATTCGGCTTATTGTAGATTCAACGTGATTCTTTTAGAATAGAAAAATCATAACTTTTGTACGCTTGAATAATTTAGTATAGAGCAACTTTGATTGTTTTAACATGCAATAACTTTGACTATAATAAGTCAAACTTGAATACTTCAGTATAGACTAGGCTATATTATTGTGATATAGATTTGTATTGACTTTTCTTGTCTAGACTAGCCTTGGTGGTTCAGACCTAGATTTGTGTTGATTATTCTGGCAAAGATCACCTTCATTAGCTCTCCTCCTTCAACAGTCATGTTTATTTAAAATTTTTTGTTCAATAATCAAACTACAGTATATTTCTTTATCAAGACGGAGAAAAAACCAATTGAAGAAGAGGGACAAACCATTGTAATCGAATCTGGTGAAGAAGGCCAGGATTGTAAAAGTAATGAACCAACTCCTGATTTTATGAGAAGTAAGTGCACTTGCTTAATGCATTCGTCAGAGTCACAATCTATAGCGTAACAATAAGCATGACCCTGTATATTGGATTGCAAAAAAAAGCAGAAGAAACTATAATGATAAAAAACAGATCCGGTTACAGATAATCCTATTAATGGAAATTTCGAACAAATTTCTATTATGATTTTTAAAAAAATATGTGTTCTTGTGTGTGGGTATGTATTTGTATAAATGCATTGTAGTGTTTAGATGTGTGAACTCCTCTTCTGCAAATGTCTTTTTGAAAAACAATCAAGTCAGTATCACTGAAAATTGTCTATTTAACAGAATTATGAAAAATGATTTTCCGATACCTCAAAAAAAAAAGCATTAATTAAGAACTGGCAGCTTCTGTCGGGAAATTACCGCTATTCGACAGGATCTGGTAAGATCGCTGCGGGAAGATACTACCAAGTACAGGATATTATATACATGAAATATATAAAAATATATAAAAATAATTGACATTTGTTTTTCAGGCAGATTTCTCCGACAGTTCGCAGGTTATCTTTGCGGGCCAGTGCATAACAAAGATCCGAAGCCGGCCCGGCAACATGCACAACAAGTTTTTTGGATGTGGAAATTTATGTCACCCAATTTACAGTTGATTGACATATATGACTGTACAAGGCTTGAATCATGGATGTCCTCGGCAGGATCACAATTGAAGCCCGGAACCATTCGGAGTTATCTGTCTTCATTCAGAATGTTCCTACAATTCTTAATTTCAAGACATTCTGACCAGATTTGCACAAATGACGCAATAGCATGCCGAGAGACCGCCTCAGCGTTTAGTATTGGTTTAAGAAAAAAAATAAAAATTAGGCGCACAGTGGTCATGACAGAAGAAATAGGTAAATAATGTCTAAATCCCGGTAACCTGTTATGATATATTATCTTTAATAGGTTGATAGAATACCATATGAACAACCTGTAATTTTTTTTCTATTTCCAACGGAGCAAATACTACCGTTACACTGCTACTACACATAATATAAAACAAAAACAGAAAAAAGGAAATTTATATATCCGGAAAAAAACAAAAAGGAGAAAGCTAGCAAAGTAACTACACAGGAATTGGGTTTCATTAAAAGTCCTTAATACATATCAGAATTAACTTTGGTAATGCGTCCATTTTTATGTATTAATGGTAGCGAATATGTGGAAACAATTATTATGGTAAATAGAGAATTGGTAAAGAAACTGTTGCTCTTTTACATAGCTAAATAGTATGTATAATTTTACTAATTTTTTCTATTAAGGTTTCTATTGATTATTTTTTCATCACAAATAACATGACGAAAAACTTATTTTTGAGTTCTCTTCCAGCATTTTAGTGAATTTTTCAGAGACAATGATTGAGCCTAATGACATAGCTGTATTTCTGAAATCTGACATAGCAAAAACCTGTGTTAAGGTCTTTGAAAACGAGGGATCATTTACTACAGCCAATGACTTCTTCAAGGCCAGGGACTATTTGCTGTTTAGAATAACACAGACAAATGCCCAAAGACCAATGGCCGTCAGATCCATGACTGAAAAATCAGTAAAAAATGCCTTTGTTTCTGAGCATGGAGCAACTATCATGGTAAGTTTATAATGTTAATCATGCAAATCATCTAATACATATTCCATTTTGTTTTGCAGGTAGAAACCAAATAAAGCGCAAATGGTGTTGTTTTTTTCCAGGCTTACGTATTTAGTGAACTTGTTAACCAAAACCAGTTTTTCATCTGTTTGTATATAGCCAAAAAATAATTTAAGAACCGTAACTGAATTTTTTTATTGTTATAAACTTTCATACACTTACAGGGCATTATTTCTCTTGCAGATTACACATCACAAAACAGCCGAGGGAGGCCCAGTCACCCTCGGATTGAAGCCGGAACTTTTGAGACAACTCAATAATTTCATTAGGAGACTCAAAATAACGTTTTCAGATTTTACTGAAAAAGAGCCAATTTTCTTCGCTTGGCCTAAGCATGGCATGGAGAGGAGGGGAATGAACAGTAGTATGGTAAACAATAGAATACAACGTCTTTGGGGCAAGGTAACGGAGAAGAAAATTACGGCAACTAGAATAAGGAGAGCTGTCACAACCTCAGTGCGAGACAAAGACCCCTCAATGAGGGATAGATTAGCCTCCCAAATGACCCACAAGGCTACCACACAAGATGTGTACTACAATCTACACCGAAAGAGGCAAGAGACACTTAAAGTAACTGAAAAGATAGCTACTGTCATGGAGGAAAGTGATAACACGGTACTTTTATTTTAAATTACTGAATTAGGATAATAAATATATTGCCAGGAATAATCAACACATACTTGTTAAACTACAGATTGATTATTTTGACTTTATACATTTCTATGTTTACTTCAACATGACTATGAAATATATCAATGTATTTTTACAGACGGAGTTGGCCCAGCAGTCTGCAACACAACAGATGGCCCAGCAGTCTGCAACACAACAGTTGGCCCAGCAGTCTGCAATACAACAGTTGGCCCAGCAGTCTGCAACAAAACAGTTGGCCATTACGTATCCCGGGTATGAAACAAGTCTCCAGAATGTAGATGTGAGTAACAAAGCATTTTTCCATTAGTCAATTACACTAATACAGAAAGAAAATTTATATCATCATAATGGTCAGAGAAAATTTAACGTATTTCTAATTAACAGAAACATACTTTCTTCATTTATCTTATTATATCGTAAATTAACTTAATCTAACTTGATTTCATCTATATGATTCATGCTTTTTGGCTGTCTGAACTGAAAGCAACTTCAATTATTTTAACTTGAGTACACTCACCTTTGCTCTACCAGTGATTTCTTAAATTGCTTATTTGACAGTATTTTAACTTGCGTAACTTATTTAAAATATCTCTTCAGTTACCGTGACTTTTTAGTTCATATCTCAACTTCTTTTTACTTAACTTGCTTTATATAATTTTTTAACTTATGTTAACTTAGAATGGCGTGATTCATTAACTTATAATATGTTACCATAGTTTTTCTGAGTTACATTAATTTAGGTTTACTTGCATCGACTAACTTTACTTCATGAACTTGTCTTAACTCAACACTTCATATTTATTAATTTTGTATTTGTAACTTATCTTACGCAATTATCTTTACTTGTTTTATTGTGACTTATCTTAATTCAACTAAACTTATTGTATCTTTCTTAGCTTGCGTTAAGATAACCTTATCATTGTACCTGTATTAGCTTAGTTTAACTTAACTTTTGTAACATTAGTTCAATTTATTTTGACTTCACTTAATGAAACATATCTAAGTGGGAAAAAAATGGAGGGAACAGAGAAACAGGATATACAAACAAACGTATTTATTGAATTATGTGTAGTCTGTTTTTTTATGATCCCTTTCCCATTATTCAAAATTACTATAACTGACTTAACGTTATTGCATAAATTCTAAATCAACTTTTAATATTGATATTCAGAAAGACGAAACAGCATCAACTCAAACTGAATTAGACGTTGGGAATAAACTCGATCAGAAAATGGTTAAACCAACAACTTCCTCAGAATTGGAAGCAGGGAATGTAAGTAAAAATATATGAATATCTTCAATTATTGATTCCTAACAAACTGCAAATGAATACCGGAGCAAAAATATACAGTAAAGAACAGACTTGAAACGTCCCAAAAGCAATATAGGACAGAGGAAAAAACAAATAAAGAGAACTTGGCAAACAATTAATAAAAAGTAAATCACGGAACTGATCTCAAATACTAATATGACAGAAATATGTACATATGTATGTAAAATACTTAACAGATTTTTATTTTAAACATATTGTTGAGATATGAAACATAGACAAAATATCAATTTGGTATCAAACGAATGATTTTAACACTTGATTTCATACAAATCATTAGGATTCAGGATACTTTTTAAGGTTATACAATTGACGAAGTTTGCTTTCTCATAAAATAAAAAGACAGCACACGATCAACAAAGTAAGTATAAAATTTTTACCTATTTCGAATAAAATGCCTAATTTAATACCCTGGTTTACGTTTACCGATCAAAATGCCAAAAGAAGGTTTAGAAAATTTAAAATAGCTTCAACATTTAGAGGGAACATATTCTAATGATGCAGAGACAATTATTTAATGAACCGTAGATGTTAAGTGCATTTACAAGTCTTCCTACTGAATGCTCCCGGAAAGAAAATCACAAGCTGCCCCCTGCATGCTTTATACTATCAATTAAATTTCTGCAAAAGGAATTAGATGTTTCTGTTAATGCATAGTTTTGATGTTCAGGAGTTTGTATCTTTTAAGATTTTTAATATATTTTTTCAGTTATCATCTCATGGAAGGCGAAGTTTTACGCCTGAAGAGTCCAAAACAATACTACGACTTTGTGCCCAAAATATCAATCAAGATGATTGTAAGATGGAGAATGTCATAGGCACCCTTCAATCGACCGCTGAGGGTCAGTTGGTGCTCCTGAACTGTAGGGAAAAGTTTGGACCAAGTTTCAGGAAAAAACTTGTTGATAAAATTCGTGCAGAGATCAGGACACGCGTCAGGAGACGTAGCAGTTGGTGACTATAATATGGAAAATTTCAATTATGCGCACCAATCATTCTGACACACGAGGAACGTTTTTGTCAGTGCAGGAACCTTGATTGTTATTATTTGTTTATTGTAAAATAAAATTTAATGTAGAATATGAGTAATTTTTAGCAAATATAAGTATAAAAACAAAGGTAAACCTGATGGAAAGAAAACTTAGATTCAATTCATTGATTGATATTTGGTGCCTAACATGAGCAAAGCTCGACAAAATGTCTCTTTGAAACATAGAATTAATTCAGACAAACAAAAAATACCAATGAATGGCTCATTAACTTCAACAGCGTCGATGTATGGGTCGTCAAATCACAATTTCGAACGGTTGTACAATGCAGATACAAAACAACTACTTCCAATTCAACAATTTGTCTATTATGAACAACATCAAAAATTACAGTTTAAAATAAAGCAGAAAACAATAAACAAACAGGAACAATTATGAAGGAAAACCTAAACGGCATGATTTGTGGTTTGTCATGTATATTTTGCATAAAGGTTATACAAAGCAGATACAAAACGAATACTTGAAAGGCAACAATAACAAAACTGATACAGTAAATAGCAAAAATTCCAAGTTGAAGTTCTTAAAAAGCAGTTTAAACTTAACAAATTCAAAAAAATTAAAATAAATGCAAATAATCAGGAATGCAAAGAGGTATTTTTCACAAAAAGTTGTCGAAATGGTAATCTACATGAATTAAAGATGCAGAGACAAAATATTCCATGCACTGTAGCTGTAAATTGCATTTACAGGTTTCCTGCCAAATGCTCCTAGAGATATAAGAGTTTTGATATACAATGTATTTGTCCACTTTGGAGGATTGTTTTTCAACACATTATTGGAATTCTCAATGGCATAGAATGTGCATCTCTTATAGCTGAATGGTCTGTCAACTCTTATGAGATGTCTGAGTGGCCAAGTGGTTAAGGTAGTTCTACTACATATACAACCACTGTAGTCTCTCACCACTGTGATGTGAGTTAAAGCACAGCCTTGTACATTACAAAAAGGGTGCATTCGACTTACACTGGTGATTTAAAAGGTATGTCAGTTACCTGCCCAAGGTCGGTGGTTCTCTCCTGGTACTACGCATTCCTCCATCACTAAAACTGACCGTCATGAAATAGCTGAAATACTGCTGAAACTGACGTTAAACCCCATACCAATCAATCAATAAATCCACTCTTATGAGGCTTAATTCTCCGAAATGAAGATAAGAAACTAGCTGATAATGATTATATCTTGTTACCTAATAACCTTCGCTTTGGTACTTCTCATCATCTGATATGTCAAAGAGGACGTTAAGTTACTACATATACTTCAACGTCGGCTTCATTCCTTGACTTTCATCATGACATTGACAACCGATATAGACTTTATTTCAAACTATAGGACAAATGCAAAGCCTTCACTATTCCAATAGTCAACTACAGTTTAGTTTGAAGCAACATTCCAACAACACCGGCATATGAAGTTTACATCTCAAAACTCATTTGCTTCTCAATTTTTCAGCAAAGTAGTCATTTACCGCTTTTTGGTATGCATTTCCCGCACTGAGGTTGTAATTTCCCGCCTTCAGGTTACACTATCCCGCTCAACAGTTGTCTTTTACCGCACGGCAAATGGATACTTTTAGACGGCAATGAGTTACCCTGTATACCATTTACCGCATTACAGCTGTTGCTTAACGCACGGTTGTTGGATACTACCTTGCGGTAATTGGTTACCCAGTACGGAATTTACCGCCATACAGTTGTCAAGTACCACCCATATTTTGCGGTAGATGGTAACCCTCCGGCGGTATATCGTTACCCTTGTGCGGGAAATAGGTACATGTCAGCGGGAAATGACTACTTTTGTGCGGGAAAAGACTACCTTTAAAACAATTATAAAAATCCAATTTCTCTTTGAAAGCAAAAAATATTTTTTACGCCATTTTGGACAATTGCATGCAATCTTAATTTTTATTCTTTATCTTATATATCACATACATTTGCGTTCACACATATCAAATAATGCACATATGCGTATTATAAACATCTATGCAAATATTTATAGACAATTATGATTAGAAGTATACACCTGTGCCCAAATGTAAATACATGTTCAATTATATATACACATGTGTCTCTACGTCATTACATTTCTATCAACACCTGTATGAATACATATAGACATAGATAAAAACATATAAACATGTTTGATAACCGATAGACATTCCAGGACACCAATAAACATGTGTAAATACTGACATGCATATCCAAACGCACGCAAAGATATGTTAATGCATGTAAACATGCGTGTTTGCAAAAAAACACATGTTTATACACATAAACATGTATCTATATGTACATGTATGTTCAATTATATATACACTTGTGTCTGAACATAGTTTCATTGTGTTAACACCTTTCTGATTACATTTAAAAATAGGCAAGCACAAATTTACATGTTTTCCTACACATAGACATGTAAGTACACTTATAAACATGTGTGAATACTGATATGTGTATTCAAACACATGCAAAGGCTTGTAAACATATGGGATTTAATATAAACACGTGTTTACATGTGTCCACTTGTTCAAGTATGTGCAAATAATTTATACAAATGTGTATACACGTCATCATCTTTGTGTTTACACCTGTGTGAATACATATAAACATAGGTTAACACAAACTGACATGTTTGCTTACACGTAGACATTTGAGTACACTAATAAATATGTGCGAACATGTCAATACACTAAAGGCTTATTCATATGTGCCAGAACAAATTAACACGTGTTTACAGTAAAAAGATGACCACATGTAAACATTTATTTTCCTTTGCATGTAAATTTTTCCATACAATTTGCATTATAATTACCTCCCTTTGTATGAAATTTTATACCTTTTTGAGGAAATATTCGAAATTCATCGCTTTATAAGAAAGGTGACTTCATATACATGTAAGCAATCTTATGTTTCATGCATATTTAACTTTATGCATGGAACATAAGAATTGCTTTTTATACGCTTAAGGGGAAGTCATTTTTACATAGACTTTACATTATAATTACCTCCCCTTTGTATGTCTTTCCATACCTTTTTGAGGGATTTATGGGTAAACAAAAAACATAAAGCGTGTTCACACCAAACCATTTTATTCCAGTAAAAGTGGCACATGTTTTTAAGTTATTTAAGAGTAAATTTACCAAGGATGTTGAAATATACATAAGTCCCATTATACTTTTCATTACAATTACTTCCCCTTTGTTTCCATACCTTTTTGAGGAAATAATAGAGAAGCAGAGGTATAAATACAATTCCGTTCACATACCAATTAGTAGAACTATGTAGTATGCATATATTAATATTGATATGCATACACCATAGTCCTATTATTATTATATGGTATAGTACTTTGCATTTTAAATAATTTCCATACCTTTTTTAGGAAATAATAGAAAAGCAGAGGTATAAATACAATTGCGTTCACATACAAACTAGTAGGTCAACGGAGCTGTTATATAGTAATATCAATATCACAACCGCGTTGACCTATTTTAATATGGTATTTTTCTTTGCATGTCAATTTTCCCAATAGAATTTCCATTATAATTACCTCCCTTGGTAAGTTATTTCATACCTTTTTGAGAAAATAATCGAAATTCATCAGTATATAAGACAAGTGACATATTATAGATGTAAGCAATCTTATGTCTCCATACATATCTAACTATGCATAGAGACATAAGATTTGCTTTTTTACGCTTATATAATTGGAGCAAGTCATTTTTTACATAGACTTTACATTATAATTATCTCCCTTTTGTATGCTATTTCATACCTTTTTGAGGAAATAATAGAAAAGCAGAGGTATAAATACATATGCATTCACATACCAACTAGTAGGTCAATGGAGTTGTCATATAAAAATATCAATATTACAACTCCGTTGACTTATTTTTATATGGTATTTTTCTTTGCATGTCAATTTTCCCATAGAATTTAAATTATAATTATCTCCCTTGGTAAGTAATTTCATACCTTTTTGAGCAAATAATCGAAATTCATCGCTATATAAGACAAGTGACGTATTATAGATGTAAGCATTCTTATGTCTCTATGCATATCTAACTATGCATAGACACATAAGATTCGCTTTTTTACGCTTATATTATTGGGAAAATCAGCAAGTCATTTTTTACATAGACTTTACATTATAATCACCTCCCCTTTGTATGCCATTTCATACCTTTTTGAGAAAATGATTGAAAAACAAAGGTATAAATACATATGCATTCACATACCAACTAGTAGGTCAATGGAGTTGTCATATAAAAATATCAATATTACAACTCCGTGGACTTATTTTTATATGGTATTTTTCTTTGCATGTCAATTTTCTCATAGAATTTACATTATAATTACCTCCCTTGGTATATAATTTCATACCTTTTTGAGGAAATAATCGAATTTTATCGCTATATAAGACTAATGATGTGTTATTAATTTAAGCAATCTTATGTCTCCATGCATATCTAACTATGCAGAAGAGATAAGATTCGCTTTTTTACGCTTATAGCATAAACCAACAGAACCCAATTAAGAAGGTTAAGCACAGAAGTATGGAGATAGAATATGGGAAAGTGTCTTAATTTGAA